>JXCC01000104.1:0-71871 GCA_000817285.1 Curvularia papendorfii
TACTCCATGCATCGTATATCTGCCGGTAGGGTGCATAAAATATTGTGGCTTGGAGCCAAGAAAGAAAGGGCTATAGTGCTTACCTGGTCCCAGAAACACGTAGTCCAGACTCTTCAATACCCCATGGTCGTCCTATTGAAGTCAATAGTCAACGGACGGCACAGCATATCAGACGATGAAGCAAATTCTAGGCTAGTCGTGTAGGATATAAATACCTGCGTCGCGGACAACAATTGAGGCACATCATCCCTTCGTCACATATCCTCATCTACAATCCCACAAAAGACAAGTGCAGAATTCTACATACATTATGAAGATCGCCACCATTATTACCGCCATATTTAGTGTCGTGGCGGCCACAGCTATCCCAGCTGAGCTTCAGGAGCGTCAATGCCTCCCAAATAGGTGTCAGTGTCTATGCTTTGCAAGATGTCTTTGTTTACTAAATAATACAGCGTCATGCGTGCCTGACAACAACAAATGCTGCAGTCTCCATTGCGAAGGTAATTCATCTTTCACACTCATCAAGCACGCACATTGCTAACGATTCAAACAGCTGTTCCATGTGGAAGCACGGCGTATACCTGCGAGCCTTTCGACACGGGATGCAGCTCTCCGAAGTCTCATAAGCTGTCGTGAGGTTGCACCCAGTAGGTGAGAAATTCATCTCCTTTGGCACGGTATTGCTATACTATCTCTCAACATATATTGGATATCCCTGCATTATACAGTATAGAATGAGTGTATAAACCGACGTTTACAATTACTTTTGTTTTTGGGATAAATACAATATTTTTCACTTAAGTATTCAGTGAAGTCTGGGAAGTTCGTGACCTTACGCATTGTGGTTCTCTTGTTTTCGCCAACTCTGATATCTTTTGTTTGGTTTCTAGACAGTGTCTGTGGCGAAGTTGCCTAAGATGTGACTCCCGATGTTCATTCGTTTCAAGAGTGAGTGTCAACAACACCCCTGGTTACCTTTACTTTTATAACTACTTCGTATGTTCAGCTTTCAGAGTGCAAGTGTATATATAATCTACAACCGACAAACAGCCAGGATCTCACGCACAATCACCTGATTTCTAGACTTTCTAGGCATTTTCTCGTGAGCCTGGTTGGCAGTCGTTGGCAACGCAGTGACGGCGATCTTAATTTCCCTCCTAGGCTCTTTTAGACCTCCAGCTCGAAATAGCCCAACATTGGATCTACCCAGGAGAACGTGCGAAAGTCAGTCGCTGCTGATAGTTGTTGGGTAGTAGCTGTGGGTCACGGCCAAGTATCGGCGAAGTGGCGGCCCTTGACTTCGGCAAAATTCGACAAAAAAAACATCAAAACAAAAACATACGACAGCGGGGATTCGCCGGTGGTCACCCACCCGACTACTAGTCCGCCGGTACTTTGCTTATATAGGGAAGATCGGACGGGTTTCCTAGATCTCAAAGTCCTATGGTCGTATGTGAAAGATCTGTTCTGTGGTAGCATCTAAGTCAGGAAGGCGCGCTATTGCGCTTGCACGCTAGTAAACAAACAAAACACTCGTTGCCGATGTCAGAACAAGATCCTCAAGCGAGGATCTATGTCTACTGCATTTGTTCGATGAGGCAGACGCCAGTTGCGATGTTTCACTGCAGTGTTCCATTGCACGGTTTCTCTGCGGTTTTAATACCGTGGTGACGCTGCAGGTCGCCTGAGATTTACACATGCGAATGGAAAGAGATCTTACTAGGAGGCTGAAGCACAATCGGCGTTTTTCTCAATTGGTGGCGGTGTAACTCCTTGAACAGCGGTACCAGGGAAGCACTCTAAGAGGGCCAGTCTAAACCGTGACGTCTCAGCCTCACGGGGCGCTAAAGTGTATCATGTCTCTCCCTGCGGGTTGAGTTGATTTGGTTAAGCCTTTTGAGTTTTGCACAACTCCAACCGCCTGGTGTTTTGGCGACAGCACAGATCTACCCGCACCACACTGTTCTTGTTACTGGAAAGTATGCAGCCTAGCGTTCAAATGCCAGTCACTTCTTCGTGGAGCTTTAGCTTCGATTACACTCATGTTGGCAGGGCTGTTTGGGCTTAGCATTCAGGCTGAATGGTGTGTCGTGTGCTCTGTTTTCAGGCGCCCGATTTTGGACCCTGAGGCCCCCAAAAGTCACGATGCTTGGCCAATACCCAGTATATGGGGATTGAGCCGGCCGGCAGACTTACAATAGGCCTATACGAAAGAGCAAAAGGCAGCGATACTCAGCAGATTAATATGTGTTGGCGGTGCGAAGTCTAGTCAACGAGAAAAATATATAATTCGTGACACTCACCATTATTCCTCTTCATCTCTCGTATCAGCTTCTCTGATACAGTCTGAGCGCAACATACAAATCTCAATTCCTCAACCCCTCAAATCCACCCCTGCACAATCAACCGCAAAAATGCAGTTCAACAGCGTTCTCTTCTTCGCTATCCACGCTGCAGGAGTTCTCTCAGCTCCCCACGCTGGCAACACAGGTGACGCCCCTGACATCGCCAACTCTTCTCTCCGCCCCCAAGCACCCCATGGATCATCTTCTCCGACAAAGCTGTACGTAAAATCGATTTCCCTTATTCTTCCCCTCCACTCAATACTCTATGCTCATACTCCAGCTATGTCATGCCTACATATCGACCCACCCTAAATGAAAAACACTGAGCTCTGCTGCTCCTGAGACGTACATGAACAAAAGATTTACCGACTCATCCATGTTACAGAACCCCCTCAACGCCCGTGGTTGTGTCTCAACCGCTCCATACGGATGTGACCTCGGTAAGAAGCGTTGTTGGAAAGTGTGTGGTGACGGCGGCCAGTGCAACCAGCAGCAGTCGTGTGGCAAGAATTGTCACCATCCTGAAGAGTGCGGGTGCAGCTGCTAGAGGCTAGGATATAGGTGAACGATGAGCTCGATATATGGTTAGCGTTTAGGGGCTTGGAGTGAAATTTCACAGTCTAGGAAGTAAAGCAGCTTGCATATTCGTCTTGGCCAACTGTATTGGAAAATTGTTTAACAAGTAAATACGTGCAAGATACATGTGTTACAATACTTCCATTGGTTACATGGTAAGACTTAGAAGATTGTGTGCTGGGTCAACCCTCTCACTCAAGGCTTGATCGAGAAATGGCTTTTAGATTTCAGGAACATAGCTGGTGTATACAGATTATCAAGTCACTTCTTCTTCATGGTTAACCTTTCTCGCATGCCGGTATTGCTGGACCGATAGTTGTTGTGCTGGTCTTGCAGGTTAGGATAACAAAACACACAACTTTGTGACATCTTAGGTGTGGTATTGTGCAGGATTGCTAGCACAAGACCCTGAGAACACTTTTGATATCCTCGCCAGCACTTGCATATATCGTTTATCGCAAGCCAAGCCAACGCTACTTCATCAAGTACAACATTATGAAGGATATGTGGGCGCGAACGCTACCGAATGTCCGTCGCTATACATATATCTCGTCATTGAGCCTCAAATCCAAAGTTCAATAGCAGAATTCCATGCTGGAAATGCCCTAACCTTCAGGATCAGTCTACGAGCTCCGTGTGAAATGCAATCAAATTTACCAATCCATGGACATGTGCAGTACAGTGGAAGTGACGTATGGCAATTCCGGTCGATGCTCGATAAATATATAGCATCCAGTATCCAGTAGTTATACTCATTCTTGTTTCAAGTCCAATCAAATACAAGGATGCCGTGTTTGCTGTTCACTTTCATTTCTACGCCAAGACTGCTCACGACTCTGTCACCACAATAACAAAACCACGCGACCACTCACTTTCACGTCCAGCCAGTTTGCATTGTGCCTTGCACAATGTGATTGGATCCACATCTCATGACTGGTGCCCAGCTATACCTTGCACTTCCTACCAGAACCTTTCTCTACAGCATACACACAACCCCCGCTCTGTACGCAAAGCCATCCCAAACCACTTGTCCAAATCCGCTTATCAAGTTTTCCAAGTCCTTCGCCAGCTTATTATCATGCCATCTACAACTCCACGTGGACGCAAAGCACCGCCGTGCCCAGCAACGCCTTCCAAGTCAAAGTCAATCCACGAAGCAATCATATACCCACAGATCACGGTGACCGCCGCTAATAACCCTTGCCTTGACAAATCTGTATCTTCCGAGCACATCCTGGCATGCGGTCATCTTATCCTCACTTCCAAACCCAATGAGCCATGCGCTCCAAACTGCCATCACGCTAGCGTAACTGGCGCGCAGTGCATAGGCACGAAGAAGCGCAAAATAGAGACCACCACGGCTGAGGGTCAGCCCTTCTACTGCGACGCATGCGTCGAGACCAAGTTCGAAGTCTTGATTCCAGAAGGTGCAACAGCAAAGCAGGCAGGTACGTGAGTCTCCGTTTGATTCTTTGTTTCACATAAAGCATATTTTGTTTGCCTAGCTCTTTGACTGAACATCATCGCTAACGTGTGCGATAAAACAGAGGACCTCCGCACCGAGATGCGCGTCAAGGAAGCAAAGAAGCTGGGCAAAGACCTGCATTATCGCAAATGCTACATTGCTCTCAAGTTTACCACGGTGCCTTGCCGGAATAACGGAGCCGCTACCAGCAAGTACTCGCCCAGGAAGAAGCATCACGCTTTCGACATTGCAGTCCCGCAGGTCGGCGACAACTTCTTCGAGGATATGTTGGGAAACGAGGACGATGCCGGTTTCAACGACGTGAAGGTGACTGGGGCCCGAAAGTGGAAGTGGGCTGCAGAGACGACGCCACAGCGGAAGAGGAGAAAAATTGTTGTGGATGATGACGATGACGAAGAGTGTTGAGGCGGCAGCGACGATGTACGTGATGAGAGACGGTGGACCATCAAGGTGTCTCTGGAGTGAGATGAGGAGACCACCACAGAAAGAACACGGGAAGCCAGGATGTCATCATTCTTTTCAAAGCCTCAAGCAGAGGTACACGACAACCTTGTTCAATTTGGCAAGGTTGGGAGTAGGCCATACCCGTAAATAACGTAAGGGATCGTCGACGCAGGATGACGCAAGGTTACATCCCATACAACAGATGCACTATTAGACCAGATTCTTTGCTTTGTTATATTCGTGAATTCATTTCGTTAGCCGCACACTGTAATGCAGCGGTAGTCGTAGATGTGTAGATACTAAATACTAAAAAACGCTACTTTTCGGTGTATGGTCTACACCTTCTGCTCAACCCTGTGGCTCTGCGACTCAACATGGCCTGCATTTTCCATCTCAACTGCAGTAGCCTTCTCCCCGGCGTTATCCAGGATTTCAGACATGGCGCCACTTCCCTTGGTAAGTTCCGCACCTTTGCGGCCAATAAGGTACCAAGGCAGATTGAACATCTCGTCGAGCGCCTCGAGCGACTTGCCAGATGTCTCGGGGAGGAAGAACCAGACCCAGGCGAGACCCAGGGCAGTGACGCATGAGAAGAAAAGCATAGTTCCACCGGTCGTCATGGCGATGAACATAAGTGGTACAGCCTTTGAGTTTCCATACTGGTTCACAAAGTGGAAGGTCATGGCGATGGAGCCACCGAGCGCACGTAGACGCAGAGGGTAAATCTCAGAGTTGATCAGATATTGGATCGAGTTCCAACCCAGAGCCCATCCGAAGCCGGAGAAGTAGATCATAACAATGGCACCCATGGCAGCGTGCTTCTGGCTTGCGCTTTGCACGACGCCCTTCTCTCCAATGCCAGTGTCGATAAGCAAGAAGATGGCCATGTACAGCATAGATACGAGCTGCAGCGTGATACCAGTGCTGAGAGCACGCTTGCGGCCGATGAAATCAATCAGGAAGAAGGCGCAGATCATGGAACTGACGAATTTGACGACTCCAAAGATGGCGGTTGCGAAGAGCTTCTCATTGCGGCCGGTCGTGCCCATCATGGCGAAGTATTGGGGTGCGTAGATGGTGATGCCTTGAGAGAGTTAGAATCCATCACAATGTATTTGCACACAGGGAATACATACTGTTTGCGCCAGACCATTGCGCGAGGAGTTGCGACATGACGGAAAGCTGAATGCGGTAGAGGTTGGCCTTGCTGGTGAACAGCTCGCGAATCGGTCCAAGCCAGGTAGTGCCCATGGTAGCTTCGCGTTCACGGTTGAGCTGGTCGTTAATGTCCATGATCTCAGAAGTGACGTAGGGGTGGTCGCCAGGGAGCTTGCGAAGAAGAGAAAGATTCTCTAGAGCCTCCTCATGGCGGCCGACCTTGATGAGCCAACGAGGACTCTCCCGGCAGAACAAAGAGAGCATAAAGATGATTCCAGCAAACATGATGTGCATGCTGTTAGGGACGAGCCACTGGGTGTCCGTAGTGCCGGAGATGTGGATAGACGAGCCCCAGGAAGCGAAGTAGGCAAGCATGATACCAAGGTAGACAGCACCGGCGAATGCGCCTACACAGAGACCACGGATTGCCCTTGGCGCTGTCTCGGCAAGGTAGGTAGGAGCAACGACGGTAGTCTGGCCGATACCGATACCAGCGATGAACCTTCCAGCGTAGACCTGGCCGATAGATCCAGTTAGGGAGCTGGTTAGGAAGATGGTGATGCCAATGACCCAGATGAGACACAGTTGGCGTGTGGCCCAAATACGACCGATCTTGTCTGTGATGACGAAGGCAATCAGAGATCCCAAAATGGATCCCATCTGCACCATCGAGGTAATGTTGGACAAGAGCTCTGCCTCTTCATGCTTGCTCTTAGTAGGGTCATTAAGACCAAATTTCCGGCGGAAGGGTTCGAGTTCGGCCGTGGTACCAATCAATCCTTCGTCAATTCCACGGGCGGCGCCCATCAAACCAAAGACTGTTGTCCTGTTAGCTCTGACACGACTGTCAAGACAAACCAGAGTTCTTACCAAAAACTCCATACCAGAGACGCCAGTTAAGGCTCTCCTTGGGAGTTTCCTTGAGGTTCTCGCGCCAAATGTTAAACATGCTGGGCAAGATTCAACAGTTGCTCGTGTGATAGTGGTGATTGGTAGCTCCGGGGCTGCGACACTATCAAGCAGCGTGGAGGAGCAGTACAGACTCGAGACCCAGCAGACAGGCACGACTCTTATATGCAAAATTGATGGTGGGGTAGGACATGCGGAGATGCAATATCAGGCTGTCATACCACGCCATCCTTGATAGACCCCAGAGAACGCTCGTACTCGCCCCCGTAAAACTCCGCATTGGGGCATCGCCAGGGGGCTTCTCGCCCGACGGGAGGGTTGCCGGATGACCTTCTCAACCCTTCTCTTTTGTCGACGTTCGATAGGCTAAACCACGTTGTCGACCTTTGCGGGCGTTGCAACTTGGCTTCATGTGGTAATCAGGCCGCACATCAACTGAGCAATAGCGCCTGAGCATCCAGGCTACGACCTATCGTGTGGGCCGTTGTGCAGTAGGTTACATGCCCAGAAGCACTGAAAAGCTGCGCGATGCTTGAGTGGAGAAAGCTTCCTTGTTGGTGTGTCTTGTGGAGCTTCGCGCCGGGCCAAGCACCGAGTCAGCTATTGGCACCACCGTGCTCAGGGAACCCCGCATCGACCCCAAACCATCCCGCCTCCCACGTTTTCGTCTGTCTAGCAGGGTGGCAGGATACTGGCTGCGATTCCTGGTAGCGACCGAAAAGCCGTCACCCTGTCCTATTACGTCGTTGGAAAATACGAAACGAGACGGGCTGAACGGGTGATGTAGGAAACGAATCGGGCCATGCCTCGTGACGAGCTCCAGCCGCCGGTAGAAATACCACCGAGGAACAGATGTCGGGGCAAAACTTCGGCGTTTGAAAATTAAGCTCACGGACAAGCTCCGAGGGCGGCGTTGTGGTGTGAAGCGATGCGGCTCCAGATCCTTCGGGGCACTAGTTGCTTGGCTCCTTTGAATTCAAATGCCGACCTGCGAAGGCTGTAGATTGGTTTCGACCACGGAGTGGACGTGCCTTGGAAATGTTGATGTGATAGCTGGTGAACACGAAGTGGTCGGCATGGAAACCACTTGTTGTTCCCCTAGGTTCCTTGCTGGATGACAACGTCAGGGCGGCGGCGTCTGTCAGCTCCCAGGAATTTGTGCAAGGTGGCAAACAACTGGGAATGTCCGCTACCCGACAGGCACGACAAGAATATTCCATCACAACGGCAACCCATGACTCGCTAGTACAAAGCTTGGCAAAATCAAGCGTTCTGGCTGGACCATTTGATGAGATGCTGGTAGAGCCTCCAAAGCCGACCCGCTGTTGCAGCTTCTCCGCAAAGCTCCGCACTCCATCCCCATGCAGGGTAGTGGATGGCCTGAATTAAACAAGAAGTATTCCCGGATTTCTTGCTTGGCTGATTGAGGCCCCACTGGCGTTCGGTGTGACCGCAAGCGCTTTTGCCTTCCTTCCTGCACTGGAAGGAAATGGGTAAGATCAAGGCTTGATGAAAAGTCAAGCTCATCATGCGCCCACTCAGATTTTGGATTGTCTCTTCAACATAGTCGACGCTTAGATCATTGCTACGTCAACGTCCTGTATCAATGTCGCTTCAATTCTGATGATGTCTGGTTGCCCCATGTCGGAGTTTCAGCTTTTGCGGCCGCGGCTGGGAGTCCAAATACCCCGAATACGACGGCTGATGGTAGATCTCGTGGGCGATTGGTCCCCCTCTTGCTTGTATTCCAATACGACTCCGATTTCTCCCAGCAACACCACAATGTCTGCATGAACGAGGTGTCGGGCTGCGTCCATCACGCCATGTCCCTGGGAATGGATACCGGATACAATTCTTGTTGAGCGCCCGGTGCTTGGGTTGAATGTTGCTGACAAACAGGCCTTATCGTGGTGGGCGGTAGTGGTGGGTATGCTACATGACTAGGTGGGTAGTGTCCAAGACGCCAATGCTGGGGATGCCCCATTTATACGTCTTGGAGACGGCTTAAGTCAAGTCCATGTGAGTCAAGGAATTTTTCCGGTTTACGAGAGGGAATCCAGTTGCATAGAACGCCTGAGGGGTCTTCTCATAGCATTGGAGCTCGCTGGCCGAGGTATCTTGGGTAAACGGTAAAACTGGCAGAGAAGGAGAGCACATCGGTGTGCACTGTTGTTCGTATAGGCTATATGCAGCCGTAATCATAGGCTCAGTAAGCAGAGGCCGTACATGTCGCTTCGCTGCTTACTGCGTCAGTTACAAGGTTAGTTTAGAGGGCATTAGCAGGCACCTGGGACGTACGTGAGGAGCAGAAAGGTGACGCACAGCATTATGATTGTAACGGCAGATATCAGCCTTTTCGGCCCAATATACCTGTTGTACCTGTCTTTGGCTATATACTCACTTGAATGGAGAATATATCCATACCCGGATACTTTTCCGAGCGCAGATTCCCATCCACAACACAAGCACATGCAAAGAGTCAAACATTGAAAATTTTCTGTCTCCAGAAATTCAGACCCTCGCAGTTGCTTTTCCGAACCATACTTGATTAGTGAATAGCCCGACTGGATTATTCCTCCTCCGATTCAGTGTCACTATCGAGATCGTTTCCAAAGCTGACATGCTTCGTGGCACACCTCTTCTCCTCAAGCCACAGAGTATTTTGCGCTTTCTCTCTGCTCGCCCGTTGCATAAACTGGCGGTATTCCTCCTCGCCTACCTGAATCTGACCATCACTTCCCTCTCCCTTGCTCTTCGCTGCGACCTCCCGATAGCACGGCAGCCCATGCTTTGCGTGCTCGTGATAGCGTTTACACCAGGCTCCTTCAGTGCTCTCTTCGATCTTCAGCGTCAGGTTGCGTCTTACCACGCGCAGACTAGTCTGCAGGACATTGAACAGCAGGTCCTGATGCAAGTGCAACCCTCGCTTCTGCGCCCCGTCGAAGCTCTTCTCTGTGTTGTCACCAGCAAGCGCCAGCGCATCCGCCCATAGCAAGCGCGCACCACTGTCCGACTTCGTGTGCTCGTATAGTGTGTTGAGCAGATCGATGTGCATGTCTGTAACTTCAAGAGCTAGTTCGGGGTCACTGACTTCGAGACCGTAGTATCGTGGTTCTTGGTCAAACTCGGAGGGCACGAATCGACCCTCTGTACGCCACACTTCGTAGGCCTTGCGCTTTCGCGCTTCCAATGCTTTGTTTCGGCGCCAGATCAGGTACTCTGGGGCCGTCTCACTCTTCTTACGGCGGGCGTGGAATGCGCGGATCCATGTATCGACAATCATGTCGCATAAGTTCCACAACTCGCGCTGATAGCATGTGATGTAGAGGTGAGTCAGTAGCTGGGCGCTGTAAGGCTGGGTACGACCTGAATCAGCGGCGTGGCTGAGACTGGGGAGGTCGAGTTGAATCGTGTCGTCGCGCTGAAGATCACCCAATATAGCGTATACATCTTGCATTGGCTTAAAGCTATCATCTTCCGAGGCTGGGGACTCTGCTGGGAGTGTGGCCGATGATGACCATTCTTGACCTCCGTCGATATCCATCATGTGGTCATGTTCATTGCCATATGCAAAGTCTGCCTGCTGCGACTTATGAATTTTTCGTCCATTTCGGGTCGTGAAAGGCGGCGGCGACGCGCTACATGGAGGGTAATCAACAGCAGGATTTGGATCCGCCTTTGCTACAGCGCTGTTGAACAGCCTGAGCTTGAGCGTCAACTTTGGCACCGGTTCATTTTGCTCAGCTTGAGGGTCTGTTGTTTCTGACTCCAACGTCCTGCTCCTAAAGCCGCTGCGGTTGTTGCATTTTTGCGACGAGCATCGAGGAGTGACGCTCCTTTGTTTCGCCATTGGGGCGGAGGTGTTTATCTTGCGAAGATGATATTGAGCAGAGCTGGTGAACACGTTACTACTGAGGTTGAGTTGTGCTTGATACAAGGATTTTCAGTTACAGAAGAGAGCTAAAGTTATAGGTGAGAGGTAAGACATTCCAGTGGTGAAGTGAATGTGACTCGGCGCTCACAACGACCTCTCCTGAATCAACACTAAGACACTGGACACAATCACTGTAAGACTTCAGTCTACACTCCTTGTCACCCATTTAGTGGCGGCAAGTTTCCATAAACACACGCAATCGAGTCGCAATGCTGTGAATGAACCAAGACGCCTTGACGCGACGATACCCAAGACAAACGCCGCAATCTGACCTAATACCCTACCAAAACGACAACAAACTCTACTTCTCACTCCCGCCTAATATTCCATATCTCTCATAAACTAGCTCAGCTCTCCGTACACACTCGTCGCAAAGCAAAACATCGTCTCTTTTCTCTCCCCCATAGCGCACATTACAACTCGCTTTACAGTTAATGCCACAAGGCCGCTCAGGCGGAGACCAAAGGCAATGTCCGCAGCTCAATTCATGCGGCACACGTCCTGCAGTCGCAAACACGGGACACAGCAGTGACTCCACCGTCTGCACGGGAAGTGCCGTTGTATTTGCGATGAGGGTGCGTGTAAGAGAGAGACAGCGGCGAATAAATCGTATCTTGTATTGAAAGCCAAATGTTGAAACTGGCAGCGGGAACAGAGTGCGGTATCTATCATAGGGAATGCCAGAGCAGACCTCGCAGTAGAAGGCATCGTGATCTTGGGCACTGTTAAGGTTAGGAAAGGTGGGCGTGGTTGAATTGCGTCTATAAGATTGGTGTATTATTTGTAAAGAAGAGATGTACGCGATTACGATACATACCTCGAATGAGTCTCTCGGGAATAGCTGAAAGGGTCTGCTGTAGGGTGCTCCAATGCGTGATGGCAGCTTTGGCTGCAGTGGCATTCGGAGTTGTCAATGAAGATTACATGGCCGCATTTGAGGAGGTGAAACTGGCTGGTTTGGGCGCAGCCGTCAATGTCGGTAGTGAAGCAAGGCGTGATTGCGACCCCGTCATATGCGTCGTATGGATTGTCTGAGCTGTTACTAATTGGCTCATGATGTTCAAGTGCCTGAGCGAGGACTAAAGGATGAGTGTATTCTATGGTTGAGTGGGCCCGATAAACAGTTGAGTCTATGATTTAATTGTTCTTTAAAAGATCTCAAGCGCCGGTGTAGCACGTGCAACAACCACCACAGCCGGGCAGCGTGCGGCAAACAACATGCAAACAGAAGTGAGCGCAGCATCTCCTTTCACGCAGTCTTAGAATCAAAATTCATTCTGTACTGAGAGAGACCCTCGTCTTCTCATGGGTATCCTGTACTACAACTTGGGGGCATCTACACATAATATGACATACAATGTTGGAATGAAATCAAATATCGTCACGACTTGGCAGACTCAAAGTATGCTGGGCTTAGTGGTCATGCGCAAACCCATCATCATGGTCTGCTGCGTCCTGCTCTGAAGAACGTATCGGAGGGCATCCGTTCAGCTCCAAGCTAACCTCTATGCCATGCAGCTTTCTAAATCGTGTCCTTGCGTTCTGGGTCGTGACGTCCACACTCAGCTCTTCTGGGTGAAGTGCAACTAGCCGCTCCAAGATTCTGCGCGGGAGGTGGATTATGCAAACGATCTTGACCTCAGGACGGGTTTTGATGCTAGTTAATGTAGGAGGGCTCCCAGCTGCAGACGATGATTTACTGCTGGAGGACGAGTCAAAGTTCAAGGACGTGGAGGGCTGCGAATAGAGGGTATCCCGTAAAAGCAAGCAGAGGGACTCAAGGCCCAGCTCTCGTTCGAAGCGGAGAAATGTTGAAAATAGAGCGTGTGCATCATGTCGGCTTGTGGGGCCCGTAGCTGGCCGGGCTTGGGGATTTCCCATGGATCCATGGTGCTGTTGGGCTTGTAGCATTGGGAGTGGGGGGCCATTGGATTGCTGGTGCATCTGCGCATGATGGAGGTACTGTTGAGCCAGTAGGTTAGCGTTCGACGGATGGTTCTGCTGGCCGTGTGCATGCGGTGCTGCATTTGCCGGGTGATGCTGGGGCTGATGCGCCTGGTGATGGGCCCCAAGCGCCAGGGCTCCTTGGGCAAATTGCAAGAAGGGTATCGGTGGTGCTGGCGGTGGAGGCGGTGGAAGTTGGCCTCCTGGTTGGGCATGGTTACCCCCTCCTCCAACGACTTGCGCGCCAGTGTTAGCCATGACTTGTGTCAGGCTCTGAGCCTGCTGTTGAAGGGCATGCAGCTGCTGTCCGAGAGCGTTCTGAACAGCCTGAACTTGTCCTCCCAGCCCTCCCAAAAGCCCAGCGGGCCCTGCCTGCAAGGTGCCGAAGGCAGCAGGTAGTCCCATGGCTCCACACCTCAAAAATACCCATAGGCTCTTCAGCTTGGGAAGGTCGCTTTTCAGACTCCTCTCTGGTTGTTTACTCCCCAGGTATGTGGTCCACAGCTTCAAGTCTTTCTGTCTGATGCGAAAATAGACGCTCGCTATATTGACGGATGCGGGAGATGCAACCACGCGGAACATGTTGCAATCGCTCGGGTGTGTGAAGACGAATCCGTTCTGCGAATACAGGATATCCACGCATTCTCTGTACACCTGCTTGCTGGTGCGGAGAAGACCGACACCAACACTGTCGCGGTCGCTCAGCCGGGACTCGGATGATTTGCCGGGCCACGAGAAGGGCACCTCGGAGACGAGGGCAAACACATAGACGCGGTCCCGTAGCTCTCTGGGGAGCGACAAGAGGAGCGAGAAGGATGTGTTGGGGCGGCGTTGTGGTCGTGCGTGTGTGATGGCGCGGAAGTGGGGAGGGCGCTATGCGAAGGGTTGCGGAGGCGTGCTGGGCGACTCGGGGACGGTGATGGATCCATCATGGTGGCGTCGCCAGACGAAGAAGTGTTGGAAGAAGCGCGCGACCGTGAGGGCGTGGAATTGCGCGAAGCCATGCCCTTTGACTAGAGGCGGGAGGTGAAGGCTGGTGAAAGCCTTGTGGGGCTGTGATGCAATACGATTATGGCGCGATAGTCGACAAGGGCTTTCCCGTCGCCTGGCCGGTATGGAATAAGCCAAGGCGCTGGAGGTTGAGCTTTACAAATACGATTCGTGCGACAAGCAAACACCCGGGCGTGGTAAGACGATGGGCATGTTTATACCCGCTCCGCTTGCCGGGATAGGGACAAAGAACGTGTTGAGAAGCCAATGTTGGGTAGCCATGCTCGTACCTTTTGCAAGCTGCATGGTTGGCGTCCCATCACCGTCCGCGCGGCTACAGATGAGTCGATCAGTTCCATTGGCGTCCAATCACTTCCATCCTCTTTACATATTGCTCTTTCGGGCTCCGTAGAGGGGCCGTCTTTTCCCCTCGTGACGGCTGGGCGGTCGGCTTGGCAGGGCTGAGGCGCTGCTACACAGCTGGCAGCCTGGCTCTCATTTGTTCATGGCCTAAAGGATGTGACAGGTAGACTATGCGGAGAAAAGGCAGGATCATAGTGCTTTTAATGCTCCGGCCCGTGGCGCTGACCATAAAACTGAGCGGGACCGAGTACAGCCTGCCACCAATCATGTGGTCCAGCCAATAACCATGATGTGCGAACCAGGATAGAGACGTATAGCCTTACTTAGTGTGATAATATCCTCAGATTATAATAACATGTGATGAGTTTCATGCGCCTCATTTCAGGAGCTGCTAATTCTACTCAGGCGAATACATGAAGCAACCACAGCATATGATACTCCCCATCTGGAACACTTCACGTAGAATGCCTTGAGCTCCTAAACAAAGTCGCCCTCGGAGCCGATGCTTCTAATCCAGCAACCTTGAATTAGCCTGGGGGAGACATATCTGCCAAACAACAATGAAAGATGTGGAGACAACAATATTCGACTTATTCAACTTTCAACTGATTCAACATTACAAAATACGAACTATTAGTTGTACTTAATCAAAACACATTATATCCTCTCTTATCTATTCCTTCTCTCCCAATACCTCAACGCCCATTCCGCCTACTCGCCCTCTCCACCCCACCACCCTCATGACCCGTACTATGCTCTACCCTGCTTGCAAACCGCGTACTCCGCCGATTCTGCTTTTCCCTACCATCCTGCGCACTCGCCACACGCGCCGGCGGATCATCCAGTCTGAACTCCTTGCTCTGCGTCACCGGCTGCAGATTGAAGCTCGCCTTGCGTGGCACCACACCACCGTGCACGCGATGCGACGATCTGACGGCGGAGACGTAGGGTCCATTGCTCAGCGTGCTCGACTTGCGGCGGAATGCTGCTGCGTTGATAAGTGCGTCGATTTCCTCCTGCGTGAGTAACGGCCCGTTGTTTTCTAGAGATGGAAAGTCGAGGTTATCCCATGAGTCGTCATTGACAGGGAAGAGGTTGCTGCAGCTCTCTTTCCGGGCGTTGAGGACTTGGGTGGGTGAATAGCTTGGCTCGGCGAGCTCTGTTACGCTCAAAGTAGGGACATCAGGCAAGAGCGGAGTGTCTTTGGGTTCGGCGTAGTTGACACGTTCTTTCTGGCGAAGACCCTCTCGAATCGGACGCGAGTCTCTACATGGCGGGGGCATTTGCTGGATCTCTTCAAGGTCGTCATCTTCATCATCTTTGAAGATGTTACCCGAAGTCTTGCGCTTCTTGGGTGCGTACTTGGCGGTTGGGTCTTCGTCTTCTGAATCGCTATTAACAGCTCGCCGCTTCTTGGACTTCTTGGAAGTCACTACGACAGAGTCCTCCTCATCAGACTCGGGGCTGTATCTACGGGTTCGCGTGCGGTTGCTTCTCGTCTGCGCCTCATCTTCGTCAATGAACTGCTTACGCATCTCCATGCACTCCGCAATACGCTCTTTGATCTCAGGATGGAACTGGTCGTAGTAGGCCGAGTAGTCAAAATCCTTCTTGGACACTTTCTTCCGCAACTCCTTCACCTCTGGAAGCATTTCAATCTTCTTCTCCACAAGCTTCACTTCCAAGTCACCTCGGTGAACTGGGAAAGAGCCAGACCGGATCGGGCGCTGGACGATAAACTGCTTCATCTGCGATTTAGCGCGGTGCTTGATATTCAGGCAGTATAGCGCGTAGATGAGCGTGCATTCGTGCGGCTTGGGTGCACCCCTTGGATAGTCTTTGTGAATGGGATAGTTGGAGAACTCTGGTGTGACAGCAAGCCGGCCTCTTCTAGCAGCATCGATGAATTTCTTTGCTAGTGCAGCCTCATGATGGTGCTTGGAGCTAAATGCAGATGCAAAGTGGCCCTTTGGCTCTTTCTCCATGCTTACGCGCTGGTCCACTCGTACGTCGGCAACATGGCATATGTATGCAAAATCAAGGAAGCGCTCCATACAGTACAGATGGGCATATCCGACGCAGTCGTAAGGATCTACGACACCTGCACCATACGTCTTGTGTTTCTCATCAAACGCAACGCGGTAATTACCCACTTCAGCCGTACCCTTACCAGTGTATACGCGCATTGGGCATTTCTCGAATCGACAGTGGTTGTGAGATGCGGACGCATAACGACGCGCTGAATCAGACGCTACTGGCTGTATCCAGATGCGCAGGTTGTCGCCAGGGTATTGGGTGATGTACTCGAAGATTTGCCGAGCAGACATGGTGCGCTTCTTGAACTCATGCATCCCATTGTTCTGGCTGTACTCGAATGTGTAGCGGGTTGATGTCCAGTCACCGTGAGGAATATCCTTGAACCTGTACTTGCGGCCTTCTTCGGCGTGCTGGTTGATGCGAGCTGTGCGAGTTGTCTCTCCCTTGGTAGTGTTATTGATACGTACCCAAGGTTTGTCCTCACACTTCTTTGGCTTCTCTCCAGCCTTAAGGACACTCAGTCTTACAGGCTTACTCGAAGAGCCGTCCTCGGAAAAGGAAGACTGGCTACGAGCTGTAAGTGGTGACTTGATGGGTCTGACGTTACCACCTCTCCGCTCTCGCTTCATGACAGGTGTGTTAGCTTTAAAGCCCGAATCATTAAACGTGATCGCTTCCGCTTCCGTACTGACTCGGCAGCATCTTGCTCTCCGAAATCACAGCTCTCTACTGGCATCAGAGTGTTTCCAATGTAACTTCCTGAATACTCTGGCTGTGTAAAAGGGAAGTAGGGATTGTTGTTATACAGTGAATCAGAAGGATCAGGATACGTGTAATGTGGCTGACTGGGCATTAGAAATTGTGACATATCCGGTATGAACGCACTGCTACCAGGAATTGCTGAGAGTCCCAAGGTGGTATCATCAATTTGGGGTACTGCCTGTAGAGGATCCCAATTCAGATCGAAAGGTTGGCCATCAGATGACTCGTTAGAAAGTGGAACGGACGAGTCCAGTCCGACCGGAAAGTCGTAGTTGAATTGGACTGTGGGTTGTACGTGGCTATATTCCTCTAGGCGAGTAAAAGATATCCCTAGCCCTAGCCCGGATTGATCACCCTGGAGGGGATCAGTATACTGGAGACTATTAGCATCAAAACCGTCGGTAGGCACGTTTGTGCTGTTTTCTTCAATCCAATTAAAGGTTTGCAGATCGAGTTCGTTGTTCGTCAAGCCATCATTAGCACCCAGCTGATCTAGACCTAAGAGATCATCGAAAAGAGAGGAATCTATTGTGTTAGGCAGACCAAGCACACCATTAGAACCGCTCCTCTTCCGGGATCCCGCACTGGAGTGTCGTGTTGTTGCTACATGATCTGCTGGCAGATCCGCGCCTCTCGACATCGTCCGAGAAGACGTTGAATTGCCATGGTTACGACCGGACGCTTCTTGTGATGACCTACGCGCCGGCTCATTGGATTGACTTTGATCGTGTGAAGGTGCTCCCGAAGGCACCGGAGACCTTTGCGGTATAGTGATAGAAGACATGGTAATTTTTTCTCACAGAATGAGTACGGAGTGCGCTCACAGCGTACACGATACCCCGCAGATATATGGTTGTACATGGTTCTTTTATTGTCATAGCTATGGGTTTTTGTTAGACAAAGGAAGCCCGTGTCAGGGCATAGGTCATTGTGCTGGAAGGATGTATCATTGTGCCAGGCATACAAAGCGTAATGTTAAAGAGCGGCAACTAACGGGAAACAGCCACATCGACGTTCTTTTTGCCCTTGTTGGATACTCGATCGACCACCAAGGCTGGTGACAAGACGCCCTCTGAAAGACTTCCTGTTCCATTTGGTCACGTGCCGGTGAAGACGTCTAGGCCCTACCTCTCGACGTACCGATGACCAGACAGAACCGCCTATTGGGATGCACAGCTCGTGGTCAAATCACCGCAACAGTATGAACGTTATGCAGTAAAGTATTCGAATTGATCTATATCTATTCACATGTGCGCCGTCGCTCTAAGAGCTAAGAGGTGACTTTAGTCAGAGTTGGTGGATGTAGTTCATTCATACTACTTCGGTATGCCGACCTGCCGACTGTTAGCTACTAAGCTCCATCATCGTCGTAGTGCAGCGAGAAATGATTATGAGTGAATCAGAAGATGTTAAGCAAATTTTTCGACACTATTTTTACGAACAGGTCTGTGAATTTTTGTCTTTTTTTCATCATGTAAGAAAGAACGAGAGACGTTGTGAACGTACCAGGAGCAGTCGCTTTGAGTCCAAGCTGTGCTGGAGGTGAGTAGATACTGTTAATGTGGCTATGCTGCAGTGCGAGCTCACGCGTCTTGACCTGAAGACGATGGTAAGAGTAGCAATTCCATCTTTGCTGAAGGAACGAATGGCTGCGGGCGCTTTGAGACGCCGTTGCGGCGTTTGAAATGTGAGAGGCTCAACTCAAGCTTGGGGACAAAGAAAATCCAACGCCAAGCCACTAACCACGGAACATCTGTCTTGCCGAGGGGCCGTGCGCCGATGGAACACTATGATCCCTCTGTAAGCTTTTCGTTAGCAGGTGTTGCTGCGTCACTGTCGCAAGCGGTGGAGACGCTCATATGAGGCGGTGCACTTAGACGATGCTCTGATTCCAAAATGTTTCGCAGCACGCAGGAGCTCTCAGTAAACTGCTCTTGTTGAACGCCTGCTCACTGGGTGGCACATCTAGCATGGGATTCTTGTCAAAATGGTTGACCGGTTTCGCGTGAATCTGCCTGTATCAATGGCACTTGAGTCTCCCTAGTCTGTTACTCGAGTAGTGAACAGGCCCCTTCTAAGTAAATCGAAGGCGCCAACGCCCACGATAACGACTTCGCTCTGTAGTACTGCTTTCAGCTTTTCAACGTGGTAAATGGGGACGAAGCAAGGCCTACGACCGATCACGCGGAGCAGACAGAGGTTACTACTCAATTCACCTATCAAATGAGACCATCCCCCCTCCACCCCAAAGCCACAGGTGTGCACCAATTACAGTGGCTGCACAGCCGGATTCTCGGTCAGCCGCACTGACCTCCCTTCCACATCTTCCCACCTGGCGCAAATCTAGTTCCTCCTGTTTTTGGGAATGATCTTCAACGCCGGCCACACTTTTCCATATTCCAGCCTAGCATGATAGTGTTCTACTGTGCTCAACTGCATATCGACTGGTCTTACGAAGACGCAGCTGTGCGGACTACCTTGAGCAATGACTGACACACCATTTCCTGCGGGCTTCGTCACCTTAGTCCCCCCTTGAGCCTATAAAGTGACCCTCTCCCATGAGTTCTCTTTAGACTATCGACGAAGACCCCTTGTACTCAACAAATATCATCAGTTCGCTTTCCAATATACCAGCACTCTGAGCATTGCCCTTTTCAACAAAAGCCTGAGAGCACCATACCATGTTCAAGATGAAGAGTATCCTCAACAAACTCTTGAACAAGCTCTCCAACAAGTTCTTCAATGGCCAGGATGTTTCTGGTGCCTCTCAATCTGGTGAATCCGGTCCTAGAATTCTTCATGACAACACCGTTGGTACATCTACTGGAGTGGATATCGTCTTCATTCACGGCCTCCGGGTTCTCGTGTCAGGACTTGGTCAGCTGGAGAGTACTTCTGGCCAAAGGACTTCCTCTCAGTGGACCTGGAGAATGCGAGAATTATCACCTGGGGGTACGATGCGAATGTAGCCAATGCTTTCGGTTATGCAAGCAGGGAGAGTATACGTGGCCATGCTGAGACGCTGCTTGATGATCTACGTAGAATCCGACTTTCGATTGTAAGACGTCTCTAACATTTGCTGTTAAGGTTAACAGTACTGACGTGCATTCGAGACTCGACCGACCATCTTTGTCTGCCATAGCCTTGGGGGTTTGATTTGCAAGGAGGCTTTGATCGCAGCTGCGGGATACATGAGCCACGACCGCCGTTCCAACCTTGCCCCTATCTATGCCAACACTAGAGGCGTAATTTTCCTCGGAACACCACACCGCGGAAGCGGAGCGGCGACCCTCGGTGAGGTGCTTGCCAAAATCGCTTTTCTTCATCAGCCGAACACGGGTTTGCTTCAGTCGCTTCGAGCGGACTCTCGCACTCTAGAGAGCAATGCGACGAATTCGTTACCATCTCTAAGAACCTCTCTGTCGTGTGTGTGAGAGAGGAAATGCCAACGCGTGGTGTCATGGTAAGATCCTTGTAACCGACAATAGTCGTTCTTTGCTAACATACTTGAATAGATTGTTCCAGAGGCATCAGCATCATATGATAGCTTTAATGTTCAGCGGGGAGCCATTCCTGCTGATCACATCAACATGGTCAAATTCAGAAGCAAGGCAGATGTAGGTTATGAAAGGGTGCTGTCTTGGATCCAAGAGATGCAGGGCTAGGCCTGAGTTGGAAATACGTAGGTAGGTTCAAGTTCCTGCTTTGGAATTGTAAGCAGTTGAGTAGGAAGAAAGTATTGTGTATTGTAGTACATGATGCTAAGAGCAAGTTTAAATACAGTATTATTAGTCAGTGGGTAACCACGTGACTATACATGGTACTTCTAGGCTTACAGGAATTCAGTGCAACTTGGATGGGGTAATTATTGTAATAGATTTATTGTTTGTTAAAGTAGAAGGGCAGAGATTTGGAAAATACAGCTAGAGGTACAACAAGTGATCTATTGCAAGCTATGACTATCCATGTGTCTCGAATAGCAACCGTTTGGGCCGAGGAAAGCGTATCTCATGGATTAGACCCTTCACCTCATGCGAGAAGCCACGTGAGGTAAAGGCTCTGATTCATGCGATAAAGTAAAGTGAGCTTAGAAAAGCGTCCAGCAATGCTTTTCGGATGTGCAGGGGCCGCAGCCATGCCTGCAGCCTTGTGAAAAGAAAATAGCGGGGCGCGAAGGATGCTCTCCCTGTTAAACGTCAGAGGCACTTTAGCCGTACCTAATACAGTCTAAGAAGCTCCACAAGCGTTTTCTTAGTAGGACTATTATGCTCAGGAATAGTAGCGAACGTTGTTACATGGGCCTGGATTGGTGTCGCGAAAATCGGAGGCAACGCCGTTTCCGCATGCGCGATCCTAGACCTCACCTCTAAAGCAACGCCCGCACAAGAAATCCAGCTCACTATCTTCCTCAGGTGCCTATTTCTTCGGATGCCTGAACTACCAAACACGACGAATACGATAACGAAAGCTTTATACTTTTCGGCTATTGAGGCTCTTAACACCGTCACAGAGCATGAAACCCACGCATCAAACACAATGTGTTTAGTTGTCATGTACGGTTCCGGCACGTATTGTGGGACTAACGAGGTGACTCGCAACGTGAATTGAGCAGGTCAAGCGGCGTCGTGCGTCCGTTTACTGGGGTTACAGCCTACCGGCAGGGTTCCGGTTTTGAAACGGGTATCAAAGTCGACATCTCTGACGAATCGCGCCACAAGGGTCTTCCAATGGTGATTTTACTCGAGTACAGCTAGCCAAGAAAATGGCGCCAAACAACAGTAGCGTTTTGGGTGTTCCTTCGTATATGCAGACCCTACAGAAACACCAGCACGTGTGTACGTGAGAGCCATTGCTGACATTGACTATGCCCAGCCCAATACACCAATGCATACACTCGCCAGATGCCCATGCTACGCATTTACATCTGCTGTCGTCATTCTGATGACAGACCACGTGGAACCCCGGAGGATGCTTGCGCCAATCTGACTAAACTCCCAGACGTCTGGGATGTTTCTGCACAACATGCCATGGTGTATCACAAAACTGTTGTCGTTCCCATGACTCTGGCGAACCAATTGACGCCTGGGTTCCGAATCGTAAACTTTTACAGCCCATGCTAAACATGGATCGACCCTTGCTCGGATGGCATGTTACCGGTGCGGGAGTGTTCATGGTAATGTATTCATAATGGAACAACGACCGCACAGGCCTGTTGCTGTTTCTTCTATCCATTGTAATAATTCTTGTTCTATTTGCATGCCTGTTCGTACCACATCATGGCAAGCTCCAATCTTAAAGAGCTGAAGCTGATGGGCGCGATCACAACGCACTTAATAATTACACTTCTTGTTCTTGGCTACATCAGCGTCGGCTTGCGGCTATGGGCTCGGTGTCGTGTTACGAAATCTCCTGGTTGGGATGATGTTGCTATGGTGGCCACGTTGCTGCTGTTCACCACTTACTGCGCCTTTATTGTTGCAATCCGCCTTCGAGTGAAGAATGACAAGTTCTTCACTCAAGAGAGTATCCGAACAACTCTGACTGTACGCTGCTGAAAGACTGGAGGTATCCCACTCCAAGCTCATACACTGACAAAAGCCAGTTCGTCCAACTCTCAGAGGTCTTCTACATTCTCACCACCACCCTATTGAAAGTCTCTCTCGGCCTCTTCTTCCTACGGGTCCTGACCAAGAAATGGCAAAAGCTCCTCTTTCACATCGTCCTCGGTGTGAGCGTCTTTACCGGCCTGTGTTACTTCTTCATCGTGCTCTTCCAGTGCGGTAACCCTGCCCACATTGCCGACAACCTCACGACACCAGGAGCGCCTCGGTGCCTGCCCCCGCAAAGTCGGCCTGACTGGCGGTTTCATATACGGAGTTGTCAACATTTTAGCAGACTGGACATTTGTCCTGATACCGATTACCGTCCTGATGGATAGTGATCTAGATCGCGGAAGCAAGATCAGTGTGGGTATGGTCATGGGTTTGGGGGCCGTCGGCAGCGTCAGCTCCATCATGAGATTGGTGTATTTGGATGGGCTCAGTCTGAGCGCAATAGGTGCTTTGAGTGGTATGAACGACTTCAAGAACCGTATTCTTGAAGTAACATACTGACAACTAGACAGGAGAGGCGATCAAGGCAACCATCTGGGCGACTGCGGAACCCGGAACAGGAATCATTGCCGCGTCCATTGCCATCTTACGTCCTCTTGTCCGCCAGGTCGCTTCCGAAGTGCGGAAGCAAGCCACGTCTCGGACGAGATCGCGCAATGTGTCGAATTCAGACGACTCGATTGCATTGACGACTCGAGAATCGGTGAGGCGGAGTCAAGACAGCAAAAAGATGAGTATGGATAGCATCCGCAGTGGGGATGGTCATCCACCATGGAGCCCGGCGATTTTGGGGACGGCCAATGTGCAGCGCGTGGTTGTTATAGAGGCGGGGGAGGGCGAGTCTAACGCCCGAAGCAAGGATGGTGTGAGATGATAAATTGTTAGTCATAGTGATAATAGAATGTAGAGCCCCTCGACGAAACCTCGGCCTTTTAGGGCAGTAGTCTCTTGGATATCTTGGTGGAGTGAATCGAGCCACGCCAAGGTCTTGTGTCTTGTGCCGTTTGGTCCAAGGCCTTGTATCTTCTTTGTAACAGCCTTTGAAGGACAGTAACCGTGCGAGTTGCGTGGTTGTCGAAGTGCACGTGACCTGGCCACCAGTTACCTCCCCACGACAAATGGTACAGCGTATTGTGTTTCGTGTAATGCAAAGACTCGAGGCGGCCTGCGGTTAGATGAGGTGTTACCAAGAAGCCGCTGCATGGCGGTCCAATGGGATGACGTAGCGGAGAAATCAGATTCGGCAGAGCGGCCCAGGAACAGCGGCGGCGTTTGCTGAGGTCGAGGCTTGGGATTGGGGTCTTCGCCAGCATATCCACATCATGGCATAACCACCTGCTTGTCCGCGCCATGTGTCCCTCGCAGCCAGAGACGACATGTGGACATCGACGCTCCACCGATCCAAGCCAGTACACGGCCTCGGGCTGCCTGCCTATGCGCAGACGCCCGCAGGCTTCCCCCATGCGCATCCCATGCCATTGTCGCCTCATGCATAGTTCCTCAACGCCGCCGTTTCCACGACTACTTCATAACGCATATCCCCTCGACGTCGCTGTCGCCCGACTCACGAACACAGCCGGGGCTGCACCACCGGCTCCCGCGCGACAAGAGCACACCGTACAATGCTGATCAGACGAGTCGCTCCCCGGCTGCCGTCGTGGGCCGCCGGCGCGGGACATGACGGTGGTGCGAATACCATTGAAGAGCGCCAAACATCACTTTGGTGTGTCATTGTCGCGAGGAGCAAGGCCCTACAACGAGGATGCGTTCCAGGCGGGCACCATTGACCTCCCCGCATTCGCCAAACGGCGCCCCATCTCCCTGACGAGAAAGGGACCAGACGATAGCCAGGTCACGCCCGAAATGGGCGCAAGCGGCGACCCCCAGGTGTTTTATTTTGGTGTCTTTGACGGACACGGTGGTGCCGAGTGCTCTGGGTTCCTCCGCGAGCAGCTACATGACTATCTAGAAAAAGCGACTAAGCAATTCGAGCTGAAAAGCAGTCTCTCCAAGGACAGATCCATGACACATACAGGTGGCCGGCCCACAGCAAAAGGCGAAGCCTCGTCGGGAGAGCAAAGAAAGAGGGACCAGGAGAGTCTGGACGCCATCGAAACCCACACGCCGCCGGGCACGCAAGCCATGAAGCCGCCGCAGCCCGGGACCAAGGACAAGCTGCCTACACCAGGGTCAAAATCAACTGAGACAGCGGCGGCTGGTGTGCCGCCGGTCACACAATCGGACAGCATACGCAAGGCAGAAGAGCTGGAGCAACAGCTGGTCAAGCAGTGGAAAGAGCTGGTTGGGGGATACTTTCGACGCTTCAAGCCAGAGCACTTTTCCCTGTCGGCAGGCGGACGAGGCCATCCTGCTGAGAAAGAGGTTCTAGAGAAGCGGCAAGCGGGCGTGTCGGGGGATGCCAAGGAGGGCATTGGAATCGAGACGGTGCTCGAGTATGCTTTTCTCAAGGCTGACTACGACTTTGTTGCAGCACAGGTGGGCAAAAAGGAAGAAGATCCTGTGCGAGCTGACAAGGCACTGAATGACGACGATATTCTTGGGCAACCATCGCGCACCACGAGCAGACGTATTGGAGGACAGAATCGATTCAAGGGCGGCAGCACATGCAGCGTGGCCCTCATATCAACGCCCACGCCGTCGCCGTTCTGGCACCCTTCGTCACCGTCATCACTTGTCACAGCACACGTGGGCGATACTAGGATACTGTTGTGCAACACAGCCACCGGACTGGCTGTACCGTTGACGTCGAACCACCACCCGTCACTGCCCGAAGAAGCGACACGGCTCCGACGGTATGCAGCGTCGTTTGCCACCGATTCGTTTGGCGAGGAGCGCATGTCTGGGCTGGCCAACACGCGATCGTTTGGCGACATGGCCTCGAAGCGAGTAGGCGTGTCTGCCGAGCCAGAGATTCGGCGGATCGAGCTGTCGCCCGCCGAGTACTCGTTCCTGGTGCTGTGCTCGGACGGCGTGTCGGGTCACCTGTCGGACCAGGAGATTGTGGACATTGTCAAGGAGGCAAAGACACCGGAGCAAGCGGCGCGGGATGTGGTTAGCTTTGCGGTTGAAACGTCGACAGGCAGCGAGGGCGCAGACAACGCAACGGGCTTGTGGTGCGGCTGGGAGGATGGGAAAGACGAGGCGAGGGAGGGCTAGGCAGCCTGGGCACCAAGGAAATGCGCGACTGGAGAAGGCAGGAAGCAGAGAACCCGCGGGCTATGGGCCGCATGTAAGGGGCTTTACTGGGGAAGCAGGTCACGATGTGTTTCTAGACGGCGGGCGGGAGGCAGGTCACGGTGCATTTCCGGCGTTTTCTTTTCTCCTTTGTTTCTTTTGCACGGGTAGTGGAGCGGATGGGTGTGGTGCATTTGCATACAGTGGCCAAGTAGCAACGAGGCATGCCAGCGAACCAGGTCGTGTGGCATGCATGCCAACTGATATCACGTGTGCCTTTGGCTTCCCCGTGTCAGCGTACATGTCCAGCGGCCCACTATGACGACGATGGGTGGTATACAGAGACCGGCCGGGGGCAGAAATGGGCCGAGGGCGATTCGTCATGGTGATGATGTGCGGTGTGGTGCCCAATGGCCGTGTCGGTGATTCTTTCTGGATGCGTAGAGGGGCTTGGCAGGCTGGCCATGCTGCTGGTGAATGAGTAGCAGGCGGTGGCTACGGCAGGGTTGTGTCTGTTGCTGTCGAGGGTGTGCAGTATATCATTCCCAAGGCCCTGCTAGTCTAGCCGGCGTCGCTGTCTCGGTACAGCCATGGCTGGTGTCTGTCCGGCGGTGCTACAGGGCTGCATAGAGGCTTCGGAGCCGTGGGGGAAAAGGCAAGCACGATGCACAAGCGAGCCAATGCGCGGTTGCCAGGCGGGCGCTCCTGCCTCGACTGCAACTGCCCATGGACGGTGCCTGGGGCCCTCAGCGTCTGCCTGCAACCTGCCCTCTGCACCAAAGACGTTACTCGGTCACGCTTCCACCCGCTGCCACCACGACGCCCGCTGCGTTTCCCGTCCCGTCCGGTTTGCTGCCCTGGCCCGGCGCCTCAAACTCCCTCCAGAAGCCCGTCCCGGTAGTGGGGCAGACAGACCCTTAACAAGGAAAACAACACGTGAACTAGGCTTGTCTACGCTCGACCTTCGTTCGCTTCAAATTCCCTCCTGACGGCCCTCTGTTCCACTGCTTCTTCTCGACGCCTTCTCTCACTCCCTCATCAGACCCGTAGCCGCATCTCTCTTGTGCACGCCCCGCTGCTGCGGCCTTTTTTAATTCTCTTCGCCCCCCAGGATACCCCTCTTCGCTCCCGCGAGCCACAGCCCCTTCACCCAGTATGGATATCAACCAGGTGTTGGAGGGAACCTACGCTGCCGGTACGCCGCCTTGCTTCCCTCGCCCGACCCTGTGCGGTCTCCAAAGGGCCTTTCCCTGACTGACGCGTCGTGTGCAGATGCCAGCATTCGTAACAGCGCAGAGCAGCAGCTGCAACAGGCTGCCGACTCCAACTTTGTAAGTCGCCGCAACCCCCTCGCCAGAAGCCGCCCACTGACCTCGATGCCTCGCTCCAGCCTCAATATCTCACCGTCCTCGGTGGCGAGCTTGCAAATGAGCAGGCCGCGCCGCAAATTCGCCAGGCCGCTGCCCTGGCCCTGAAGAACGCTTTCACCGCCCGCGAGTACGCCCGGTTACGTCAGGTCCAGGAGCGATGGCTCAGCCTCGACCCCCAGATCAAGCAGCAAGTCAAGGCCATGGCCCTCGGCACCCTGGCCACACCGAATAAGGGTGTCGGCTCCGCTGCTGCCCAATTCATCGCCTCCGTTGCCGCCATCGAAATACCCCGCAATCAGTGGCCAGAGCTGATGACCACACTCGTCGAGAATGTCGGCCAAGGCACAGACAGCCAGAAGCAGTCTTCACTCACCACAATTGGTTTCGTGTGCGACACAGACGACGTCGAGCTGCGGGACGCCCTGTCACATCACTCCAATGCCATCCTGACAGCCGTGGTCCAGGGTGCCCGCAAGGAGGAGACCAACAACGATGTCCGTGTAGCCGCCATCAACGCCCTCAGCGACTCCATCGAATTCGTCCGCTCCAACTTTGACAATGAGGGCGAGCGCAACTACATCATGCAGGTCATCTGCGAGGCTACCCAGGCCGAAGACACACGCATCCAGCAGGGCTCGTACGGATGCCTGAACCGCATAATGGGTCTCTACTACGACAAGATGCGCTTCTACATGGAGAAGGCCCTCTTCGGCCTCACAATC
This sequence comes from Curvularia papendorfii, assembly GCA_000817285.1. Taxonomy (NCBI): domain Eukaryota; kingdom Fungi; phylum Ascomycota; class Dothideomycetes; order Pleosporales; family Pleosporaceae; genus Curvularia; species Curvularia papendorfii. The sequence goes on from JXCC01000104.1 coordinate 27,851, forward strand.
CAGGGCATGAAGAGCGACGAGGAGGATGTTGCCAAGCTCGCCGTGGAGTTCTGGTGCACCGTTTGCGAGGAGGAAATCGCAATCGAGGACGACAACACACAGGCACAAGCTGAGGGCTCCACCGAGCTGCGAGAGTACTTCAACTTTGCCCGCGTCGCCACCCAAGAAGTCGTTCCTGTGCTGCTGGAGCTCATGGCCAAGCAGGACGAGGATGCCGACGACAACGAATACAACACATCGCGTGCCGCATACCAATGTCTGCAGCTCTGGGCTCAGTGCGTCGGCAGTGGCGTCATGCCCCCAGTCCTGGCTTTCATCGAAAAGTACATTCGCGCAGAGGACTGGCACTACAGGGATGCGTCCGTCTCTGCTTTTGGCGCCATCATGGAGGGCCCCGAGGAGTCAGTTCTGGACCCCATTGTCAAGCAGGCGCTCCCAACGTTGATTGGCATGATGGACGACCAGAACATCCACGTCAAGGACTCGGCTGCCTATGCATTGGGTCGCATTTGCGAAGCTGTCCCCAGCGCCCTGGACGCTCAGCAACACCTTCCACCCCTCATTGGCGCTCTCTTCAATGGCCTCGCCAGTAACCCTAAGATGGCCGCGTCTTGCTGCTGGTCTCTGATGAATCTGGCTGATAGGTTCGCCGGAGAACCCGGATGCCAGAGCAACCCACTGTCACCTCACTTTGCCCAGAGTGTCCAGAGCCTTTTGCAAGTCACGGAGCGAGCCGATGCTGACAACACCCTGCGCACTGCTGCCTACGAAGTCCTCAACTCGTTTGTCAACAACGCTGCCGGCGACAGCGTTCCGCTGGTCAACGAGCTTTCCAATGTCATCCTCGAGCGCTTGGACAAGTCCATGGCGCTCCAGACTCAGGTTGTCAACGTTGAGGACAAGCTCACTCTTGAGGAAATGCAGACGAGCTTGGCCAGTGTCATCATGACCATCATCCAGCGACTGGAGGGCGACATCAGGCCTCAAGCTGACCGTATCATGCAGGCCTTGCTGAGTCTGCTGCAGTCGCTTCCTCCCAAGTCCAGCGTTCCAGACACTGTCTTTGCTGCCGTTGGATCTATTGCGACCGCGCTCGAGGAGGACTTCCAGAAGTACATGGAGGCGTTCTCGCCTTTCCTGTACAACGCACTCAACAACCAGGAGGAGCCTGCTCTCTGCTCCATGGCTATCGGTCTGGTCTCCGACATCACCCGATCTTTGGGAGAGCAGGTTCAGCCTTACTGCGATGCTTTTATGAACTCTCTTCTCAACAACCTCCGCAGCCCTGCCCTCGGAAACCAGCTCAAGCCTGCCATCCTGCAGTGCTTCGGTGACATTGCACACGCCATCCACGGTGCCTTTGAGACATACCTTCCCGTTGTCGCTCAGGTTCTTCAGCAGGCCGGTCAAGTGACCATCACAACCGAAGGCAACTACGAGATGATCGACTACATCACCTCCCTTCGTGAAGGCATCATGGACGCGTGGGACGGATGCATTGTCGCCATGAAGAGCAGCAACAAGACTCAACTCATTGTTCCCTACATGGACTCCATCTTTGATCTTCTGCGCACCATCCAGCAGGACAGCAACCGCACCGAGGCTCTTCTCCGATCTTCATGCGGTGTTATCGGGTAAGCATCAACCAGCCACTTACGAAGAACAAGTACTAATGTCTCCCAGTGACCTTGCGGACGCTTTTCCTGCAGGCGACTTTAGGGAATACTTCCGTCACGACTTCCTCACCGCATTGGCAAGGGAGACTCGTTCAAACCAAGACTTCAGCGGCCGCACTCGCGACACTGCCCGATGGGCACGTGAGCAGATCAAACGCCAAGTTGGTATGTCTTTCTACACCAACCCCTACCTCCGTCCTGCTCTTTACTAGAGTGGACATCCCATACACCCTTCCTCTCCCAATATATCTTATCCAGTCCACTGACTATTGTCCTCGTTCAGGCGGCAATCAAGGCGTCATGGCCTGAGTGTCTTGACACTCTTCCCCCTTCCCCAGCGCCGTAGGATTTGAATTATGTATTAGTCATGATGTTAGATGGCCTCCATGGAGGTGGTATCTATCGTGTGGCTAAAACATGAGTTCTAGTTCCTTCTGGCGTTCCCCAGCACGTGGAAGTTCGGCCTGAACCACATCGCCGTGGACAGAACCGCAATCCCCTCTTGGTACATCCTCCGGAAAGGTTTTTTACTTTTCTAGAGTCAGGGCCGATGCATCCGGATTATGGCTTTTGAGAGGTTGGGTATAGAGATGCTCCGAGTGTCTTGTATCCACGACGCATTGCAGTTGCTCAACCGGCTGTGACTCTGAACAAAGCACACTGTGGACACGACCGTCTGCCAGAGTATGAACGATGACGATACGGACGCACGATCACAGTGGCACGCTCCCAACGGCTCACGACAATGACAAGAGGAACGAAAGTCGATGAAGGCGAGCCTCTTCCCCTTCCAAACCCCCTTGTACACCACCAGCCCATAGCATCATCCCCCCCTTAGCACCGCGGCACACTCGATCACAACCCCCCTTAACACCATGCGCAAGCCCCCAAACCCGAATCGCGTAGCCCAAATTCTCCAACCCCGTCATGTAGCACCAAAAGTCTTGTAAGGCAGAGAGCCTGTTTCCTGCCAGGAGAAGGAATAGATTATTCGCCGTCTGTGTGTGTGTTTTTTTTCTTTATTTAATTGTGTACACACCCGTCTTATCTGTGTAGTCAGGGAGCAGGCTGGGAGACGGTGGATTTTTCGTCTATAGTTGTAATGATAGATTTGGACATTTTGTGACATGATTGCGTGATTTTAGGGTTTTTGCGTGGTTAGACTATGTGATTTTGGGACCTTGAGTGTCAGTGTCGCTGTGACGTGATGTTGCAAAACTTGAGCGTAGTGATGTGTGTTTTGTGATTTATCTGAGGAATTTCTGTTTCTTGCTACAGGTTTCGTGGGTCATCGTCATGGTCAAATGCTTGAGAGAAAAAAGAAGGAATAATATATGTACGAGAATAGGGCTTCGAAATATGACGAAATAAGAAAGAAAGAAAAAAAGGGTAAAGTCTTCCGCATCCTCTCTTGCGCTCCTTCCATCTCTCTCTTCAACTCACCCCCGCATTCCCATCCCCCTTTCATCTCTCTCTCCATCTCACCAGCCTACAACTCCTTTTTCAAAAAGTGCTCTGGGCGATGATCCGTCTCGTAGTCGACGTGGACGTACGCGCGCTCGACATCCGGCAGGCTCTCGAGCTTCATCTGCAGCTCCTCTGCGACGTCGTGGGTGGCGCGCAGCGTGGCGTCTGGGTCCATGACGATGTCGACTTCGACGATGAGGCGGGGGCCGCTGTGGTAGGCGCGGACTGTGTCGATTTGCAGGATGGTGGGCGAGTGTGTCATTGCTGATGAAACGTCAGTCAGGAAAAGGGGGTTTTAATTTTGGAGGGGGGGAGGGACGTACAGATATAAGTGATGTGCTGGAGCATATTGGTGTCCGCGGTGACGCCAATGAGGAGCTGGAACTCAGAGTATGCGGTGCGGCTCCAGAGGAAGATGATGAGGACGGAGAGCATCATGGCGCCCATGGGGTCAATCCACCATTTAAGCTTGGACCCGCCGACGCTGGTGAGGACACCGAAGCCGTTGATGAAGAGGTCGTTGCGGTGGTCTTCCCACAGAATGCGGACTTGGCTGTACTTGTTGCGCAGCGCCCAGCAGTACAGGAAGAGACTGAATTTGGTGGCGAAGGCAATGCTGACGCGATGACGGAGGGCAGGTAGAAGTCGTTTGTTTCTGGGCCAGAGTGCTCGGCTACGGTGCGGATGGACTCGACGATGATGACGACCGACACGGTGATCATGAGGGCGCAGAAACAGAGGTTGCCTGCTGTTTCAATGCGCGCTTTGCCAGATGGGAATTTCCGAGCGTCGACACGCGCGACGGCGCGGTTGCACATGATGAGGGTCAGGTTGGATAGCGGGTCGAAGAGCGAGTCGGCCATGGTGGTGAAGAGGGACAGCGACTGCGAGGATATGGCGGCGTAGAGCTGCAGCACCGCGAGTATGATGTTGGCGGCGAAGGAGCCAATGACGGCGATTTTGTACTTGAGGTGGTTGGCATGGTCCTCTTCCTTGGCCGCGCGCCGGGTGGTCGTCAACGGGCTTGAGGAGCCGCTCGATGTTTTCGTTCTGGGCAGAGTAGAATTCCTCGAGCTTCTTGGCCGCCCGCGATTGGCATTGAGGGTGATGGGCCCGCACCCATCGCGCTTCCGCGACGTGTTGGCTCGGATGAGGGCGAGCTCAGACTCGGGCTTGATGGCGGCGGCCAGTCGGTAGGGATCCGTGTCGGACGTGTAGGCTGGCGGGGACTGGGACTCTACGTCTTGAGTGACGGACGCGGGGGACGTGGCGGGCATGGTGGTCGGTAGCGGTGGATGGAGAGCGCTCGATGGCCGTACTACTGGCGGCTGCCTTGCCTTGTCCTGCGCCGTCGACGTGGGAGGAGCTGCTGGTGGGGTGGAGATGCACGTGAGGGTAGACGTGCGTTCAATGCGGTCGGGATGGGGGTGGAAAGGATGCGGTTTCATAGAAATGGCATGGTGCAGATCCGGCTCCGTCATGGTTTCGGTGACGTCGTGTCGTAGCGGTCGCTCTGACAAGGGCGCGTATATTGTAGGTTGGAGGAGAGAGAGATGAAGAGGACACGAGAGGCAGACGGTCGGCAGCAAGACGGACGAAAAGGCTCTCTCCTGTTGCCAACGCTTGCCAACAGCGCCCAGTCCACAGATGGGCAGCGGTGGAGTAGGACCGAGGGTGGCCAAGCTGCTAGACTGCGATCGACCAGAGTGTGGGCCGTGCTTGGGACTTATGCTCAGCACGTGGGGGGCGTAGAGGTATCGAGGGGCAGTTCCTGTCGTTGTGCTGTGCGTACTCGGTAACAGAGCACGAGAGCAGTTGCTGGGCCACTACCGGGTCTGAATTGAAATAACTACACATACAGAAGCCCAATGATTCAGTCGGCTCGCGGATCCCCAGACGCCGCCCGTCTTCCAGAGGCTAGAACGACATGCATGTCCCTTATCGATAACAGCATACCCAGCCCCACAAATCTTGCATACAGTGCCAACCTCTTGGTGCACCTGAATAGTCGGAGAATTAGCAACCCTGGTAAAACACACTTGGAAGCTCTTGGGACGCGGGACACATACGGTCATTTCTAGATTCATGTGATCTACTGCATGAAATAGTCATCCTTACGGTGATTGTGAGTGTAAGCAGGCGGTTTTATCCAACTATCTGTGTACACAAAATGGACATAAAGCCCCGCAACCATGTCAAACAAGTGGACATAAAAGTGACGATTGAGAGATGTATTAGCCCCACCGTCTTGGGCGATACATAGTAACGTCATCGTCCGCCATCGTGGCTTCCGACAACCCACTCCGTCTCATGGAGTATACTCCGCAACATCGTTTCCCCTGGAGAAATCAGAGTTATAGTCCAGGGTCTGTCATATCGCCCTCGTAGGTTAAATGCACTAACAAGAGTCAGTACGTGAATCTGCGCAAAGTTGATGGGTGAACCTGCTGTTGGATAACCCACTGGCTCTAATCAACAAACCTCAACACTCATAAATTGTACATGGATGAAATTTAAAATATCCTGTTCACCTCTTCTTCGAGCTGCGAAATTCCTCAGTATCTTTTCCGCTGATCGAATGAAAGGCCCGCTCAAGTCACCACCTCCTCATGCGTCTCGTGTTCTTGCCCCAGACGTCGATATTTTTCACATGATATTACATGAACTGTCGTTCTTGTCGTTCTTGTCGTTCTTGTCGTTCTTGTCGTTCTTGTCGTTCTTGTCGTTCTTGTCGTTCTTGTCGTTCTTGTCGTTCTTGTCGTTCTGTCGTTCTAGAGTCGTCTTCTTTCTTTTTCGTAACTCTTCTTCCCTTCCATCGTGACTTGAAAACCTGAAGAAAGCTGTCCCGTCCAAGCTGAGAATTTCCTGCAGTGCAAACACTCATATGCTAGACCCGGTCCTAGAACCAACGGGTGTATAGAGTCACGGATATGATCGTTGGGGAATGACATCATTACCATTCCACAGTGAAAACATGGAAGTAGGAACGGAAGATGTCGCGGGATTATAGGTAGCGTGGCTGACCGCGATGCATCCACATTATCCTCAGTAACTCGAATCATCCAAGTTGTGTTGAAACATCTATCGCAGCAGTAACCCATGCTGTACCGGTTTTCCATAATCCCACCTTGTAACTCAACATAATCCTGGCAGTGAAAGCAGAAGAGTACCCAACGATTGTGAAACATTTCGAAAGAAAGGATCACCAAATTTGCTGTACGTAGAAAATGCCTCGTCCTGTCAGTCATATCTCGAAGCATACAACCTATGCAGCACTGGAGGAGTTCATCTCCAGTCCCTTCCTCCGGCTCTTTCTCACTGGCCTTAACTTTCTCTAATAAGAAAAGGCGCGGGACCAACTTCGAGCATTGTGGACATGCAACTTCAATTATTTCCAAAAAGTCTGTTGTCGAGGGAGCTGGGTCATTTCTTTCAGGTAGGCTATCATTGGACGCACAGTCAGGTTGATCATTGGAAGTTCCCTCTGAGGGATGTATTCCTGTGGTCTCTGAAACCCATGAGCTACTTGAAACGGATTCGCCCATGCTTCTCGTTTCGTTGCATTCGATTCCACCATTCTGTATTGCTAGCTGACTGGTGGAGCTGTTGGAGTCGATTTTGGCGTTTGAGTGCGCGTCTTTCGATCCTGGCGAACTGGAGAGCCCTGCTACCGTATCACTGCGCTGGTTATCTTCCTTGCCCTCGGCATCATTTCCGGGTGGTGATGCTTCACTATCTGCTTCACCAGGGTACTCTTCCGGCCCCGCTACTTTCTTTTGCACGTCTTGAGAAGTAAAATGGTTTGGTCCTTCGTTGGGCACGGATTTGGACGAGGGTTCTGCCTTGTAACCGAATGCGGAAATCTGAGCCGAATTCCCAGAAGAAACACCTGAATTCTTACTCAGATCGGTTGGACTTTCGCCGCTCACTAGTAATTCACAGACTTTTGACGTAATCTGCTGATGCTTTTGGGGATCATCATCCATTATTTGTTGCGACGCCTGATTGCTAGTCATCCCTGAGGAGACGTGGGAGGCCTGTGAATGCTTCCTCGAAAGCGGCCTTCTAAATTTGCTAGTAACTGAATAGCGAGATTTTTTGCTTTGCGCGCTGGATTTTAATGGCTGCCTTCTCATGGATTGCTTTTCCTCTTGACGCTGAAGGCTGTGTTCCTGTGGGGGACTGTGTTTCGAACGTCGCTCTTCCCAACATTCGTGCATGCTGTGTATTTTGACCACCTTCGATTTGATATCTTGGAGTGTCAAATTCTGCTGCTGCTGATTCGATTGTACATCGCTCATGTTGGCTGAAAGTTTTCTTTGTTCGTTCCTTGGCATGTTATCAGGCTTCGTCTGGAAAAATCAAGTGCGAAATCATACCTTGCTTCATGTATCACCTGGAGCTGGATTATTTGGAACAGAAGTGTGAGAGTCACCTTGGTATTCTTCATCTCTTCCAATAAGGCGCCCACTTCGACGTGCTTGGTGAAACAGTCTACAGCAGCTTTTGAGTTGGTCATCAATGCACGGAGTTGTGCATACTTCCTCGACCCAAGGAGTTTTTTAAATACTTTTGAGTTTCCATGGCTAGCATCCTTCAATGATAGATAGCCTCCTATTGATTCTCTTATTCTCTCCATTTGTTTTGAAATCGACTCTAATTGCTTCTGGTTTATTTTAAGAGCTTCGTCAAGCTCTTGCGTATTCGGTTTGGTCGCCCGGATCTCTTTTGCAGTCTCAAGTCCGAGGTTCACAGCACCACACAGCTGAGAATGATGAGCTATGCACCCAGCGGCAATGTATTATTATCTTACTGTACTGAGCTCGCAAACCCTCTGGCACAGTTCTGTTGCATGTTGTCGCAGGTGCGCGAGCTTGTAACCGTATTTAGAGACTTTGTAGATGAATTCGGCAACCGTGATTCCGCTTGCGAGAGCGCTCAGAGGTTCCATTACGGGCTCGGGAGATTAAAACTGTATTGATAGTATAGAGACAAGGGTTTGAACCTAGCAAGTATAGAGCAGCTTAGAAATGGAAGAGTTAACACAAAAGTCTTATTGCGTGTCTACTACATGTAGGTGCCAGAAGGAAAAAGGAGAAATAAAAAAAAGACTTCATAGTAGTCTTCTGAAAAGGCTCAGTTAGTTAAAGCACAGGCCTGCTCGACTGTTATTAGGCAGAATCCACCCTGGCTGCTAGCCGGTGAAGGATAGTGGGGGGCGCTGTTCAGCCTTGATCGTTGTTGCTAACCAGTGAAGCATGGTGGGGTGTTCAGCCTTCCCCTCAGGCTGATTCCAACCAAGGCGAGTATTGCAATAGGAGAATTGCGATGCACACCCCGAGATCGTTCAGGACTACTTTGCCAAAACTTGCATGTCGAGCACTTAATCATGTTATCTTACGATATTTAGTCTAACTACATTGTGTTCTAACGTTTTGTATGTACAGGCACGAAGTGTCTAAGTTATCTGCCTTGGCACAAAACGTGGGTGGAAGAGGATTTTGCCTAATTGGTCGACTCAATGCTTCATACCAGTCTGTATTAAGATTATACACGGTGAAACGATGCTTGTCTCCCTCAGCCTCCTCGATGTTATCGGTTGCTGCTCTAACAAATTCATAGACGCGCTGAGCAAAAGTGTCAGAGCCTCCGCTAACCGATACAGCGATACTGTTGCTCTCGCCAAGATGAGCTCTTGTTCCTTTCAGGGCATGGATTACTTTGTAGCCCGGGTTGATTTGAATGACTGAGACGGTTTGCATCCAATGTCTGTAGTAGCTCATCTGATCAACGAGCGACTTTCCAATCACTTGGATGTCGTGGACTTGCCGGACCACACAATCTGCTGAATCGGCAGTCTTGTGCATGTTCTCAGCTGCAAGTCTGACACCTGTTGCCACTGTCTCGGCGATAATGCTGTGTTACATGATCAGTCTTGATCAGGAAGTCAATGCGAAGCATATGAATATCTTCCAGATAATCCTACGCCACCTTGTCAATCCCTTCATATTGCAAAGGTTTAGCATCGAATCAATGTCTGCCACAGATCCAATCTGCACTTTTCGATTATCGACTTCCGCTTGCCGCGCGCTTTGCTGCAACAACCAGACTCGCATATCAATATCCACCTAAGCGCCGAAATAGTGTTTGGGACCGCGCCACAACAACACTGTCTCAGACATTTTATGCAAAGACGAATTTGGGCGAATCTGCGTCAACGACTATCGAGCACGTCTTGATCGAGTCATACAGATAAATCCTATTTGTTAGAGAGGATTTGAAACCAAGACGATGCGCACCAAGCAAATCCAATCAGATGAATCGTTCTACGGGCCAAATGAGCAGACACAACCTTATCTCAAATATACTAAACAGACTTACCAAAGAGATATCTGTACCTTGCACGCACGCCAATCACCTGACAACAATCTACAACAGGCTCCGTCAGGTTCAAATATTAGGCAAGGCTAGGCAACCACTGAAGTCTCTTTCCACGCACAGTTGAACGTAGACGCCTCTTTTTGCAGTACTCTAATGGCACTACATCATGTCTCATGTATTGAATCAGTACTAACTACCTCCACTTTCCTCAGCTGAAGTGAATCAAGTACCAGTCAGTGTACGAATACTCAGGCTCAAAATATCAAATCCTTGTGCACCGTCCCCATGACCGCCGCTTCGCTCAGCCACTGCTCCACTATCTCCCCAAACCGCAGAAACTTCCTCTCGTAAAAGTCCGCTTTGAAGGTTTGCTGTTTCATCTGCACCTAATCAACCCGCAGGCGCTTGACAAACGCAGCATTGAACTCTCTTTTTTCCAACTCAAACGGCCCACAGATCTCCTCGTCGCCGATTCGGCTGCAAAACAGACGATGATAAAGCGTTGCCACCATCAAACACTCCCGCAGAACCTTGTGGCGGAAATCCTTCGACTCGACACGAAAAGAAAAAAGAAGGCCCGTTCAACCAGGTGGGCAAATATCAGCTTTCTCAGACTCTTGAAACATAGGCCAAACATGTTTGACTGTTTTCGCCACGCAGGCGTTGCAACAATTAAACAGATACTGTGGCCCGTTCTTGCCATACCGATTACATTGCATAGAGTTTTTCGGCATTTTGTGGCAATTCATACAGTAGTGTTTAAAGGAGAAAAAAAAGCACTTGGCCTTCTATCTCGTTCACAGGTCCCCTGTCCATATTTGACGATGAAGTGAGGTCCGACCGCAACTACTCTATAGTAGTCCACATCGTCTCGGGAGACGGCAGTTGATTCGGTGAATTGCCGTGGACTAGGTGGCGGGACCGGTAGTTTGTTCGGTGATTTGAGGTAAGGTAGTGTGGCCGACGACTAAGACATTTGACACTCTAGATTCTAGTTCTATGAGAGTGCACGACGGTGGCGGGACGTACACGGAGGCAATGTTTCGTGTCAGCGTTGCCACTGGCTTGCAAGCGATGCAAGGGGCATTGGCCCAGGATACCTCGTTCGGTACTTTGGTGACAGCTGCGGCTATAATTAAGCTACAGCCACGTGCGAGAGATAGTCACGTGATAATCATGCTAAGGTACTATTAATACGCAGAGCATCTCGTATAGACGGAAAACCTCAACTTTATGTATATTTAGAGCTCGCTAAAGTAGTTCAATCTACGTCGACAACCTGCAGGAAGCAGAGGCAAGTCTAATGAGTAATCCTACATAGTTTTTTACGATATGTGATCCTGTAAGTGTGGAGACAGGGGGTTGAAACAAGTAGTAGAGGAGACAATAGAGAAAACAGTTATTGAAGAATCAAGCTTAGACAGAAAGGCTGTCACGATTCATGTAAAAACTCCATATCAATTCATCTCGAACCAGTTCATTCGGGTATCAAATGCAGCAAACCCTATCGTCTCTATCTGTATGAATAGCGACCGTGTCGAAGAAGAAAAAGTGGGGAAAAAGGGTGGAAAAAAGTGAAGAAAGGAAGAAGAACATTGGGGGACATAAACGTACATGATGTTGATAACAGTGAAGAAGACATAAAAGAAGAAGAATGCTGCTAGGCATGTGAATGTAGAAGAGAAGATAACATCAACATGAAGAAGAGGCCGTTCAATGCGACGTGAAGAGTAAAAAAGAGAACATCAACATGCAGATCAAATGTCAGCAACGACAAGAAGAAGAAGAAGAATAAGGAGAAGAAGAAGTTGTTGAAGGTGCAAAAAGTGAAGAAGAAGAAAACCGCATACTCAAACAAACCATCTCGGAGGCCTGCCCAAACCGCTACGAAAGAAACACCTAGCTTCGCTTCGATCGCCGAAATGCAGATCGCGCGTAATCCGCCAAAAAAAAAGGTGCGGTGTGAAAGATGAAAGTGCTAAGCAACTGTCCGGGTAGTTCCACGTGCCCCCTGTTGAACCACGTGGAGTCTGCGTGCCGTGTGTTTATGTTTGAAGTAAAGTTTGGCAAGGGGTTGGGTTCCAAGTACCCCTGTCCAAGCGCGAGCGGAATCATTCCCGGTGAGCACAAACTCTGTTTTTTTCTCTGACATCCCGATGACAGCCGTTTGGTTTGATGAGTGTAGCTGTGCTGGTCTGGCCGAGAGGGGCTGGACTCTGATTTGGTTGCGGTGAGAGTCACTTGCTTGCCGAGCAAGGGACAACGCCTCAACAGCCATGGTGCGCCCTCGGCGGACCGACCAGCAAAAGTGATGTCAGCCAGTACGAATCTCAAAATAGACAACTAGTTGCCATTCATCCAACAGGGCGCACCCGATCCAGGCTCCTGCACAGCACTTGCATAATCATACTCGCTTACCCAATCCAAATGGCGTCTCGAGCACTGTCGGGATATTCGTGTCCCACATCAGTGTCATCCCAAAAGTTGTTTAGGATGGTGGGGTCGTTTCTCATATTGGACCAGGTCGGGGTGGCAGGGTTGAAGTGGTTAAAGGGCAGCGGCATGTCTGTTGTTGGGTGTAGGCAGCGGCATCGGTGTTGAGCATAGAGGGTGCCCTGCGTTCCCGCCACGCCAAAGTGAGGCGTGCATCTGGGGATGAACCCTGTTGCTGAGTATATGCCATTCGCGCATCTGGGCCTGCGGCTGATGAGATGCCGTCGAAGCATGGGTCTTGTATGCCGCATAGAGCCGTGTAACTACATCTCCGCTCCGCTTGGCGGCGATGCTCCAGTCTTTGACCTGTTCGAAAAAGGCCAGTGCAGTCTCGATGCTGGCTTTCCACTTTTCTGTCTCCTCGGGTACGCTGGAGTCGCTGAAGAGTGATACAAGCGGAACCATACAGGCCTGGAAGCAGAACCACACTGCATTCCAGCAGCATATCAGATCGGGCATACACTCTCGGCTGATGTCTTCGATCGTTTTCAAAGCAATATGCCGGCATTTCCTGACGGCGATCTTCTCCTCTGTGCTCAAGGCAACCCATGGTGCGCGTCGAAGTGCTGCGGTGAGCAGAAAAGGTCGATGGAGGATAATGCGGATGTTTTGGAAGCGCCACTTCATTACCAGTCGTGTTCGGCGCAAGAATTCCGGGCACGGCTCGTTGGGGTTGGAGAGAATCAGAGGCAGCTCATCATGCCACTTGACCAACTGGGCATCGTAGCTTGCTGTTTCTGCGGCAGGGAGGTTCGGGGACTCGACAAGGCGATCCTGTATTCTAGTAGCGATCTGGCAAAACGCAGAGGCGTGGACCAACGGAAGAATCTTCAGTTGCTCAAGATACTGAGGGCTGTTGGGTGGTGGCATCGTCTGTGCCTAGAACGCAGAGTTAGCATTTTCAAGTTTGATCAGGGACTGGCTCTTACAGTATTGGCAGTTGTCCCAGGTCTCAGGACAGTAATCGAAGGACCCATCCTTCCCAGCGATGGTCGACCTGTTGTGGTCGATGCCCAAGAGTCGAGACAGAAAAGACTCCACCAGATGCGCCTTCTCATCTCAGGAGAAATTGAGTCTTCCTCGCCCGATGCCCCAGACTGTATGGCTGCACCGCTTCTTTCGGAATACTCGCGGTGTAGTCCTAGAGCCGTAGCCATGCGAAGCGTGGCTCCCATGAGCGAGTGTGCCTCGTTCGGTCGATTCAGATAGTGCATATAGTATCCGCCCATGATAGCCAACGCCTGAAGGACTTCCAGATTGCCGCTTCCAAATGACTCTAGCGACAAATGCCGTCGTGATCGGCTGAAATACACATAGTGTGCCTCGTTGTCTGCACCAGACGATGCAAGCGATCCGAGTGCGAGGACCATGTTCAGAAGTGCCAGCCACGGCGAGTCCTTGCGGTTTCCATACAGAAAGGAAGACCAAAATTTGGCCTCGTCGATCATGGGAAAGAAAGGGTGCACCCGGTCAAAATAGATTTTGATTAGCTTCTGACCCTCTTCAACAGACGGCAAGGCATCTGGCCGGTTGTCTGTGAGTTCGGGCTTGGGAGAGCTTGCACGGCTTGGGAGTGCCGTCTCCTGTCGGTTGTAGGAGATGAGGGATCGTGTCTGGGGGTCGCATCGTACAATGACCTTGAGCGCTGCGGTAATCGAGGAGATGCCAACGTAGGACGAAAGGCGGTCGACCGACATGGACAGACCGTTTACATCGTCGGAAATGCCTTGGACGCGAATCTGGTGCTTGCGTGCCTCGTCCCAATAGGGATCTTCAGGGGGAGCTTGCTCAAGCGCCTCCAGACTCTCAGGCTCGTCCGAGCCAGCTGGGACGTCAGACAAGGCCTGTGATTCTGTTGCAGAGGTGGTTGCTGCTGATGGTGATGCTGTTGAGTTGGTTGGTCCAGAGGACAGAGCCAGTTGCAGCAGCTCTTCACGCGGAAGGTCACTCAATGACTCGAGGCTCTTTACTCCATAGAGCTTGGTCAGGACACTCTTGTACTGCTCAATGTTGCTGGAGAGCTTGTCGACCAGCCTGTCAAATCCAGTCAGTACGACACATGCAAGGAAAAGGGACCCTGGGCACTCACTTTCTGCTGGGCACGACTCTCTGGGCAGGTTTTGAGTAGCCGCACGCTTCTGGGTGTTGGTACCACTGGCACTGGCCACATGGCTGGAGACCATCGCAGCGAATCTTGCGTCTTCTACATTCGACACAGGCGTTGCTGGTGGAGATTCGGCGAGATCCTGGGGGGCGGGTTGGTTTTCCTGGGCTATCGCTGTCTGCACCAGGCGAGCGGACCCCCACGGACGACTGGAAGGTATGAAACATGTTGGCGATAGTGTGGATAGTAGCTTGGCGGGCTGGGTCGCCAGGGACTACAGGGGCAAGCAAGAAGAAGAAGAAGAAGAAGAAGAAGAAGGGGAAGACGACGACGACGACGAGCGTGGCAAAAAAAGTGCACGCGTCGTGTGGCTGTCAGGCCAGGAACCAGGAGCCAGGCACCAGGTCGAGGTGTAGGGACAGTCAAATAGTATGTCGGGGCTGAGAATACGAGTAGGGGCAGGCCCGCGGATGGTACGAAGGATGAGTACCAGTCGGTATGCCGAGAAGCAATATAGGGCCTGTGGGACTAGGAGGGCGCTGGAGCCGGGGGTGTTGATATACCAGAGACGATGAGGGCAGCGTGTGTCGGCAGCCTTGCACGGCGCATAGCAAGCGGAGGCTGATGCAAGATTACAGCTCGATGTGCGCCGTCATCATGGAGCGGGCGGCGCGTGAGGTTGGGTGTAGTTTGCGGCAGGTAGCGGAGCTCATAGGGCCGGAAATGATCAAGAGGCAGAGCAGAGGGTCGCATGGGCGAGGTATAATCCCCGCATTATAGCCCATGAACCCTGATAGCCCCCTGGGATCCCTGCGCCCATGCCGGCAGGGTTTTGTGCTGGCGGAGGAGAAAAAAGAGGCGAACGTTGGACACGGGGCGGACGGGAACGATTGCGTCTGCGCAGCCAAGCGAGATTGCCATGGGACGCGCCACCAGCCACGCCTCGCGGGCCTTCGAGAAGGCGTCCAGAAGGCGAGTATGGCCTGTCTGCCTGCTCTCACGGGCCCGACGACTCGACGGCGACAGACGCACCAGAGCCACCTCTTCGACTCGACCACGGCCTCTCCCGCCATCCGCTGGTACTCGACTCGACTCGACTCGACTCGACTCGACTGCTCTGGCGGCGGCGACGGCACTACTGCACGCCGTTTCAGCAAGGTGCGCATCATCCTTCCCGCCACGCTGAAGCAGACGGCGCCGTGGATCGCAGCATCCAAGGACGAGCAGGAGGCGGCGGCAATGCCCTCGCTCGTATCGCCTCTGGGAGCCCGAACGGCGGTGCTCTGCATCGTGCAAAGAGAAGGCCGCTTGGAAGACAAAAGACATGCCAGGGGTCGCCCCTCCCAGTCCGACGCCTCAAACGTAATCGTACAGTGTGCCCATACACATGTCTCGGGATAGCAGCAGCCGATGGATGAGTGGATGGACGCTCCCACCCACCCCCAGCGCCAGGCCGCCTTCTGCCGACATGCTGTACCAGAGGCCGGGTCGAGATCGAGCCTGGGCCGGCCAACACACCGTCCGCCGTTCGCCATGGCCCTCGTCTGCCACCGCTAGATTGGCTAGATTGCCCATCCATCCTGCGAGCTGCAGGCCCGGCCCTTCCCCAGAGCGACAGAGACAATAGTAGCCCAGCCTGCTCGTCGTTTAATTAATCTTGGAAATTTTCAACATGTGCTTGATAGACAAGCCTTCATATTGGGCGCGCCCCGCTTGGCCATGTGTGCCTGGCTGGCTATAGCAAACTCCAGACAGGGCCCTATACGAGCCTGCACATATACCCCCACCGATATCGTTGGACCACTCTACTCGACCAAACGTTGTAATGCCGCTGTTTTCTCACACACAGCTCGCGTATTCATTTCCTCGCGCCTTCTGCCCTTGCCTATAGCGACTCTAACTCTAAGCTAGCACAGCTCTCGTCAGCTACAAGTGTCTGGTAGTGCTGCTAAAATCACCAAGGACTGGCCGCCATGGCTTAGCCCCAGCATGCAAACCACTCCCGCCTTCACGCAGCCGCAGTCCCCGTACAGCGGTACTTCGCACAAGACTGCATAATGCAATGCCACCGTTTTGCCACCGTCGCTACCCGCAGCCGCCATGCCCAATCCGTAGGGCGTGCCTGCTACTGCTACTCTTTGCCCAGATATGTCCACCTCAACGGAGCGTCCTGCTTACCTAGTCCCCTCACTTTGATGACCTGCTCATCGCCAGGGACAACGTCTATGGCACTGTCGTGCACTAGCACCCCGGACCGCTCCTCAAAGACAAGGCCCTTTGTCGGCTTCTGGGCTCTGACCACAATCGTCTCGCCCTGCGGTATTACCTCGACACCACGCTCCTCAAAGTCCAGGTACTTGAGCGGCTGCGGCCAGTCGACGTCCCGAGACACAATCTCCCCGTTGACCCATATGCGGACCGCTAGGACATGCGGTTCCTCGTTCCGGTTGTCAATCGTTCCCGACAGGACGTCCGTCGTGCCGTTGGGCACAAGCCTCAAGTCCTTCTTCACCACCTTGTCCTTAATCTCGTGCCCGCTCTTAACACTAATATACCGCAGCTCGACCGTTGCCCTCACTTCCTCCCGCTCCTGACTAGCAACCCAGACTTCATAGTCGCTCGTGCTCGGCACTCTGGCGTGCACCACGCTCCAATCAAAGTGTGCTCGTTTGACCGCAACCGCAATGGGCGCCAGCACCCTGCGCATCGCGTAGTAGGCCGGCTTCTTCCGCTGGAAGTAGTCGACAATCGACCACGACGTGACTGGCCAGCAGTCGTTGAGCTGCCAAACCAGAGCGCCGCCGCAATGTCGCTTCTGGCCCCATTGCCGCCTCCAGCCTCGATAGCCAAACATTAGCGCTTCGGCCTGCGAGAGCTGCGTGAGATGGATAAAAGACTATTCGTTGTTGGTTAGCATTCCATACAGCCTATATTGCGGGGGCCCACTTGGTCACACGTCTTGTCGACCATGAACCAGGTATTCGTGCAAACACACACACACACAAAAAAAAACACGGCGCATACCTCCAAATCAGTCTTGGTGCGGAAATTTTCCACCAGGTACGTTGCAATTCGCCGCTCGTGGCCGTCGGCCTTGTTGTGGAAGTCGATCATGTGGCTCTGTGGGTATAGTTGAGTGGGATCCGTGCAATAGTATCGAACAGTATCGATATGGGGAAACGCCTCCATGCCGAACTCGCTGTTGAAGCGCCCGCCCAGGGTGTCGAAGATTTGGTATTTTTCCTGCGTCCCATGCCACACTACCATGCACCCCGTCAGTCTATTGAGTCATGGTCTCATATGGGGCATCCTTACCGTTCCACTGATGCATGTCGCCCACTGTGGGGTTGGACGTTCGCAGCCCGTCACCCCAGGGCGAGCCCGGGTGATACGGTACATGCGGGCTTTCCGCTGCAACAACGTCAGGGAGCAGCTGGCCGCATGGCTGAGTTAGCGGACTCGGCTCAGCCCTCATCGGTCACGCACTTACCTTTTCGTAAATGTAGCGAGCAGGGAAATCCGTCTTGAGCCAGCTCTCTGGGTCTTTGTCTTCGTAATCGTAGGTCAAGCCATATGTCTCCTGCACCTGATAGTCTTCGTTGTTACCCGCATAGATGATGATCGAGGGATGGTGTCGTAATCGGGTGACGTTGGCGCTGCACTCTTCCTTGATTGATCGCAGCATCTCCGGAAAGGCGGGATAGTTTCCGCAGCCAAACATGAAATCCTGCCACACCAGAACACCAATCTCGTCGCAAATGTCGTAGAAGATGTCCTCCTCCCAGATGCCACCGCCCCAGATCCTGATCATGACTTGATAGCCATCCACCATCATCTCCAGCCATTTGCGGTACTTGTCCTCAGTCACTCTAGGCGTAAATGAGTCGGCGGGGATCCAGTCCGAGCCACCGCAGAATACATCCACCCCGTTGACCCTAAAATAGAAGCTTTTGCCAATCTCATCTGGCTCTTGAATGAGCTCACCCTTGCGGAAGCCCGTTCTGCGTGATGTTTGATGTATTTCTGCCCCATCTGCCAAGGCCGCTGCAGTGACGGTATACAGAGGCTGTGCACCATAACCGTGAGGGTACCACAGTTTCGGATGGTTAACATGGAAGTCTACTTTTGCCACGCCATTGTTGATCTTGGTGGCTTCTCGGAAGACGTTGGTCTCACCGTCAAATACGTTGAAGCAGATGCTGTTGGCGGCAGCACCCTCAATGGATGCGGATATCGTTCCTTGGACTGTCTTTAAGCTGTCGTCCAGTTTGTAGTCAATCCTCAAGTCTTTGATCCTGGCGGCATAAGTCTCCAGTCGCACCTCACGCCATGGCCCGCAGGTGTTGAGAATCGGGCCCCAGTCCCAACCCCAGTGGTACTGAGCCTTTCTTACCCCAAGGCGTGCCATGTCGCCATTGAAGCCTACCCATTTGTGTTCTGGGTGCTTTTCCTTGATCTTAATGGCTTCGAGGCGGGCCGATGCAAAGTCGATTTCCAGAACGTTCTTCTTACCGGATTCAAGCTTCTTGGTGACATCGACACGGTGCGGGATGAACATGTTGTCACTCTCAAGGATCGTCATGCCGTTTAGCTTGACCGTTGCAAAAGTGTCCAGGCCATCGAATGCAAGCACGTGCGTAGTTCCATCCTGGGCTTCGGGCACGCTGGGCAATTCGACTCTGTATCTCCACGCCTTGTCTGCCACCCACTCAGCTTGGAGCTCATTGAAGCCCAGAAAAGGATCTGGGATTCTGGATCCGGTTAGTTGTTAGAGAATGTGACCAGCCTGCTTCATATCAAACATACTTGCCATGGTCCATCAAGTCCAGGTGAACATTTGTAGGGACTGACTTAATCGGCATCCAGGCATCCTCGGGGTCGTCAACCTGCCTGAAAGTCCATCCGTGGGTTAATAGATGGGAAGTAAAAATATTCGTTGCCATGGCAGACACCTTCTAAGACAGTAGCAACTGATCAAACTAATTACCAACCTCAAGAGTCGCTACAGTTGCCAGTGGCCGGGGCTGAGAGTAACACGGCGGGGAGCGCTCTTCTCTTAAACAATGCCAACGGGATTCTTTGACATATAACATCAAACAGTGGGTTTGACCGGAGTATAATGTGCCGTGCTGAGACACATAGAGCAGTCCATGACACCAGACAGTCGTCCAGATTAGGTCTCCGGAGGGAGCGGTCCGGTCTCAAAGTGGCTAGATGGACGCTGGTTGTGGGGCACGACAGCCGGAAAGCGTAGCGCTAGGCCGGCGTCGTCAGCCGTCCCAAGGCCACGCGGTACAGATGCAGAATGCGAATTACTGGATAAGATCGGCCTTGCGTGCTCCGTGTCGTACGTAGCCATATGGGACAATGTTGGGGCTGTTGGGGGCTGTAATGGGAGTGTTCCAGATGGTCGTAGCCCACACAGTGTTGAACCATTTTTGCATCAAAGTATTGCATTGTTACTACTGCAGGTGCACATGGCCCTTCTTCTAAAAACCCGATTGGTACAACTCTAGGAATCAGAAAGACTTATGCTTGTGGTGTTGCTGTAGTCGCCGTCGTTACTCTCCGTCCCTATAAGCAAAAACGCCAAGCATAATACTACTCCGAGTCGTCTACATCAGGTAATAACCTGGCACATACCTTACATCCAACACGCACTCTATTCTCTGTCACCCGGCGTGTTTCGCGGTGATACTAAGCATCCAGTTTACATTAATTCTCTTGGGGGACAGTCGAAAAGGGCCGATGCAGCAAGAGAATGAAGAATATATTCATTGCGACACAGGGTATAGAACTATCCAAGCATGGAACCGCAGCAACAACACAGGCATCGCCAAAGCCTACAATTAGCTAATCGAAACACCACACAGCTACCAAACCAGTGCAGTTGAGACAATGGCGGTGGTAATCACGCTGGCCACCAACAGAGCACGGTCCAGTTGATACGTCTCCAGTCCAGCGTTCCTGCGGACTACGCCACCCTGGGAGCGTTTAAGGCTCATGGGGGCTTGCTTGTCGACTCTTCCTTGTTGTGCCAACTGCTGCATCTCGTCCTTGTTTGTTGTGAGGATGGTCGTAGAACGGCCGCCCGGGCAAAATATCACTTCGAAGCCAGCACCCGATGGTATAATAAAAGTCGAAGTCTGGTCATCAAACGCTGACATGGAAAGTTAGTTAAGACTTTTACATGCACTGTATTCATAACTCACCATAACTGTAAGCATCCGGGCAAACCTTTTTTACATTCTTAGAGTATAGGCTTGGTCGGCACGAGCTAGGGGAGCCGTGTTTTCCCGTACAGCAATCCTCGGGTCGATTGAACTTTGCGCATGCGGAGTAGCAAGGGTTGAACAGGGGTCTCTTGATGTTGTCGTCAGGATAGGGATAGACACCGTCGCCAGGCTTCTCTGGTGGATTCAGTTGCAAGTCCCAGGGACACCACCTTGAGATCTTATTTCCGTCGACACTTTGGTCAAATGGAAGTGGAAAAGAGGCGTTGGTACTGAGAAAGTCTGGATTCTCCGAGTAGGCATCGTACCCTTGTGGGGCGAGCAGGCCATCTGTGCCTTGGCATGATGGGTTGGTTAGATTGGGCGGAATATCGTCTAGGGTAACATTTTCGAGCGGTTGGAGGACAATTGCCATAGGGAGGTTGTAACCATCGACCAATGAGATGTCGTAGTATGTGTGTCCGTCGCCAGCGTCCAATGTGAATTCAGCGAGCGAGACAGGAACATCGCCCTATGCACAAGTCAGCGAAGGCTTACTGCGGCCCACGGTGGCACATACTCCCGTCTTGCAGTTCAAAGCACCGTTGCAGTCTCCGGTTGCGCAAGCCTTTCCCGCCCGGATGCTGCAGCCGAGCCGTCATCGTTGAAAGAACAATTGGTCCTTCCCCATATTCGGCCCTGCCAGTCTTCGGATACTGTCTGGTTTTTGGTATCTCCGGGCTTCAGTTCAAAGCCGTTCTCACTAGGACCCGAGCCAGATTGGGTGGAGATGCCAGGCCAGATGCTGTCAGGACAGCGGTTCGTCACTAACAACGGTGTGATATCCATCTTTCTTCGATTGGTTTTTAGAGGCGCCTTGATTGCCATGTGGTGTAAACCCTGTGCTAAAGGCAGCCCGCCTAGTAGGAACAATGCGGAACATAGGCGAGCGATAGAGAGAGATGTTGTAGGTTGGGCACAACCCTTGCTGAGACTATTGGTAGGCATGGTGAGCTGCGATTGCGCATTCAAAACCCGCAGTCACAACTCAAGTATTCGCGATAAGGAAATGATGGGTAGGGACAAGATGCAAGGGCCCGAGGATGCTGGTCAGAGGGACAAAGTTGGGGAGATGGAGATGGAGTGAGAGATGTGAGGACTCGGGAAACAAGGCTGGGGAATCAAGAAACATATTGAAACCTTGGCTGATGCTGGCTGCTGGCACAGAGAAGTTGCAACTCAACTCGATAACAGCCAGTGACGCCATAGAGCGTGCCTGCCCCTGGCCGCCAGGATTGCAGACAAGGGGTCCACCAAGGCTGAGGCATTCGACAGCCTATCGTGGCCGCCCACGCCAGCCCGTTTCAAACGGTCGGTCCGGCTCGCTATCGCTACCTGAAGTCTTGAGGACGCAGAGGGGGAAACCCTGGAAACCCTGGAAAACTGCCACGCCCATGTGCTCGGTGCGGTCTACGAAGTGGAGTTGGCGCCCACGTTGGCGGTGTGGGGGCATTGGAGGCCAGGTGTGCCTTCAAGGGCTGCTCGAGGCCCAATTCTAGCGGTAGAGCATGCGCGCGACAGTGTACAAGTAATTTGGTTGTGCGAAACTTCTCTTCGCATTTCCATTGCCAAAAATGTGCCAATAGCCAACTGGATAAAGTACAGCTTGCGCAGAGTGTACTTGTGGAGCGGAAACGCGGACAATGTCGTTCAGCGACCACGGCGGTGAGGCTGCTGCTGGAGGCCAACGACGCAGTAATGGCAACAAGCTAAGGCCATCGGAACGCGCTGTAATATTTTCGAGCAACGCGAAATTGCATCTCCTTTTCGACGACTGGGACTTTGGTGGTGGATCATCTCGGAGGCGGACGGACAAGGATGCCGGTCTCGCCACCATTAGCTGCGGGTGGTGAGATGGACCGGCCAGCGATCTCTTGGCTCTCCTGACAATTCACTTCGTACCAGATACATTATTCCTCTCTGCCTGAGCCGGGGATCCCTTTTCTTC
The DNA here is from genome assembly GCA_000817285.1 of Curvularia papendorfii. NCBI lineage: Eukaryota > Fungi > Ascomycota > Dothideomycetes > Pleosporales > Pleosporaceae > Curvularia > Curvularia papendorfii. The sequence continues at coordinate 50,192 of JXCC01000104.1, forward strand.
TGCTGCGCTCAGTCTCCGACCCTAGACACTCCTTCTTTCGATACCAGTCTCTTGCTGAGACACCATTTCTATTTGCGGCCTCGAGTTCTCCTTTCCCCGCAGACCCTGCGTCGTCTTCCAGTATCCTTCACCCCCCAGAGTCCACCCGAGACCATTCCGCCCAACACCACACAATACTCTATACATCTGCAAACGGTGAGAAGAAGAGAACCCGACCCCAACCGCTACGATGCCTAGCCGTACCCTCCCAACGATTCCGACCGCAGAGGTGCGCGCGCATAATTCCGAAAAGTCGTGCTATGTGACCGTCGGTACCAAAGTCTACGACGTCACCGACTTCCTCGAGGGTCATCCCGGCGGCCCTGAGCTCATTCTGGAATACGCAGGCAAGGACATCGAGGCAATTCTGAAGGATGAAATCTCGCACGCACACTCTGATTCCGCATACGAGATTCTCGAGGAGAACTTCATTGGCTTCGTGGCTACTGAGCCGGTTATCAATGGCGCTGTGAAGAGCTCCCAGCCAGGAGAAATCATTCCTTTGCCGCCTTCAGAAGCTGGTGCCGAAGAGCTCAAGGCTATGTCGCAGAATGGCAAGCCAGTTTACGCCGCGACTGGAATGTCTTCTGAGGAAGATCTCTCCAGAGAGACGGACCCGAACCTGGACTACAAAGAGCACAAGTTCTTGGATCTCAACAAGCCCCTGCTGATGCAAGTCTGGAATGGCGGCTTCAGCAAGGACTTTTATCTTGAGCAAGTCCACCGACCGCGGCACTACAAAGGCGGCGATTCCGCCCCACTGTTTGGCAACTTCCTAGAGCCGTTGAGCAAGACGCCCTGGTGGGTTGTCCTACATTGTGGTGGCCTTGCATCGCCTACGGAACGGCAGTGGCGTTTGGCGGCCTACAGTCTGCGCCTGAGTTGGCGGCCTACTGGCTCTTCGGCGTGGCCTTTTGGACAATCATTGAATACGTCCTACACAGGGGACTATTCCACTTGGACGAGTAAGTGTTATTTCATCCTAATGCCTCAATTGGTTCTGACATCAGACAGCCACCTACCGGACAACCGTGTTGGAATCACCCTGCACTTTCTCCTCCACGGTATTCACCACTACCTCCCCATGGACAAGTACCGCCTCGTGATGCCGCCCTCACTGTTCATCATGCTGGCAACACCATTCTGGTCTTTCGCCCATGCCGTCATCTTCTGGAACTGGCATGGTGCCGTGGCTGCTTACTGTGGTGGCGTCTTTGGTTACACGTGCTACGACATGACGCATTACTTCCTCCATCACCAAAAGTACGTTCACTCACTCCTTACATCAACATTATGCTAACCAGCACAAGGCTTCCTGCGTACTACCAGCAGCTCAAGAAGTACCATCTCAAGCACCATTTCGCCGACTACCAGAACGGCTTCGGTGTGACAAGCCGCTTCTGGGACTGGGTCTTTGGCACAGAACTCGACATGGGCCCTGCCAAGGTCATCAAGACCAACTAAACAGCTGCCTGTGCACACCATTCGCAATTAAACCCCTGGCTGACACGAGTTACGAAGACTAGCATTGAACAGGCGTTCAGGCACGTTTGCAAGACCATTGTGGGTCTGCTAACAGTACCGTTTGCTGGTGCTGGCGTGCTCGTATTTTTTTTGTACTGCTTCTGAATAGTAATAATAATGTCCAATGAGAATCCATGTCATGCGTTTGCACCGTTATCGTCGCCGTTTGCGGTGAAAAATCTTACATGTAGCAAACACCATGCCCAATCAAACCCCGCATGCTGCGTTTGCACCGTCACCGTCACCATCGTCGTCGCACGTGCACGGTTGCCTGTCGCCGCCTGCTTAGTCATCACAGACCCTGCCAAGACCCCGCCAACTTTTCAGGTTGTCTAGGCCAGGCTAATCCCTCCATTGTCCACCTCACTCTACCAACACGATCTGTGCACAACAACAACGCTTCAATCAAGCACACTCCTGTCGAGTGCCGTCACACCCGAACAGTCAATACGCCTCACGGCAGTCGTGGTGACAGTTGTTTACGCACACACTCAACTCACTATCTCAATTGAATCCACTATCTGAGCCAAAGCTCGCCTCTTCCAACATCCCATCTTGCCGTGACCAAGCTCATCACTTCCGGCCAACAAAACTTATCGACAGCTAGGCACCAGCATCAACATGTCTACTTCAGCCGCTGTTGACGCTCTCCTCGAGGAGACGGCGCGCGAGATCGAGATGAAGGACCGCGAGAGACGCGCGAGCCACACCAGCGTTGAGATGCGCGACATCGACAGCCGCCGCGACGACCGCGACCGTACCCGCGACCGTGACCGTGACCGCGACCGCGACCGCTACACAGATCGCCGTGACCGCCGCGATAGAAGCCGAGACCGTGGGGGTGATCGCTATCGTGAGTCTAATGGTGACCGGCACAGGAGCCGTGACAGAGACGATCGACGAAGCCCCCGTTCGAGCAACTGTGCTAATCCAGATGAAGACCGTGATAGGTACCGTCGCAGCAGCTCCCGTGACCGACGCGGAGGCCGCGGTCGTGATCGTGGAGGCGACTTCTACGTCGGCGGCGGACGCGCCCGCTCCCGCTCCCCTCGCATCCGTGGCGATGACAGGTACCGTGACAGGTCCCGCGACCGCCGCCGTAACAGTGGTGAATACCGCCGCAACGGCCGCCGCAATGGCACTCCTCAGGAGCCTGAGGTTACCGAAGATGATCGCGACAAGCGTACCATTTTCGTTCAGCAGATTTCTCAGCGTGCCGAGACTCGCCACCTGCGCACCTTTTTTGAGCGCATCGGCCCTGTTGTCGAAGCTCAGATTGTCAAGGACCGTGTCACTGGTCGTTCTAAAGGGTAAATACTCCTCTCGCTGCACTTCGTCGACCCTAGCTAACATGTTCAGCGTCGGATACGTTGAGTTCAAGGATGAGGCGTCTGTACCCCAAGCACTGGAGCTGACTGGCCAGAAACTGAAGGGTGTCCCCATCATCGCCCAACTTACTGAAGCCGAGAAGAACCGTGCCGCTCGCCCCTCGGAGGGTGGAGCAGTGGCTGGTGCCAACGGCGCTCCATTCCACCGTCTTTACGTCGGCAACATTCACTTTAGTGTCACTGAGGAGGACCTCAAGCAGATTTTCGAGCCCTTTGGCGAACTCGAGCAAGTCATCCTCCAGCGCGACGAGATGAACCCTGGGCGTTCCAAGGGATACGGTTTTGTCCAGTGAGTTATGCCATTGTTCTCGCTGCTCAGGATGATTACTAACATAGCCTTAGGTTTGTTGACCCTGCTCACGCCAAGAGCGCTCTTGCAGAGATGAACGGTTTTGAGCTTGCTGGCCGCCAGATCCGCGTTGGCCTTGGCAACGACAAGTTTACTCCTGAATCCACCGCGAACCTCCTCCGCACCTTCTCCCAGCAGGCTCAGTCTTACCAGGGCTCAGCGTTCAGTGGAGCGGGCGGACGTGGTGCTTACGCCGGTGGCAGTGGCAGTGTCTATGACCGCGCCCATAACAAGGATGACCACCGTGGCGTTAGCGGTGCTTCTGCTTTGGACGACACCGATGTCGCCGGAGTCAATTTCAAGACCTACGACCGCAGTAAGCTCATGGATGCTCTCGCCCGCCGCGACAACCCCGAGTCCACCAAACAGGGTGCCCAGCCTGTTATCGCTAAGCCCCGTGCGCCCGTCGTCGACCAGCAGATGGCATCCAAGTGCATCAAGATTGAGAACGCCTTTGATCCTGACGAGTATGTTTCCTATATCCTAATGGCCAATATCGCTAACACTACAATAGGGAGCAGCGCAACTTTGGTGACAGCTGGGTCAAAGACCTCGAGGTCGAAGTCAAGACAGAGTGTGACAAGAAGTATGGCAAGGTTGTCCATATTGCTGTCGACGCCAATAGCGAGGGCGATATCTTTGTCAAGTTCGACTCCGTCACCGGTGGCGAGAAAGCTCTTCAAGGTCTGAACGGTCGTAACTTCAACAGCCGCAAGATCCGCGCCTCCTACGTCGTCGACAAGATCTACAACTCCCTCTGGGGTGCTGCTGCGAGTAAGTTTTAGTAAAACTTTACACTGATGACGATGGGCGCTCGGTATACACCCTCTGCCGAGTGCCCCACGTTACTTATGTTCACAGCATGCGATCAGTCTTGTTTTCATGGACCTCCTTGCGGCTTTTTCTCACGGTCTATGCTTGCCGCATAATCTCACTGGTCGGGTACGTATGCATGGCGTTGGCGGAATGGGAAAGGATTCACTTTTTTCTCTTTTTCTGGATACAGGCCTTTGGGATGTATCAACGGCGGTTTTTTCAAGTGACATTTCGCCAGCTTTTGACGCTGGGAAGCAGATGAGGGATGACATCTCAGATGCATAATGGACGAAGGACTGTTTAGGCGGACGATGGGTTCATTGCCTTTGGCGAAAGATGAATTCCAAAGATGGCTGGTGGCTGCGCACCTCAACGGTGGCAAAGCCAATGGTGGAGGATTGTTTCTCGGGTTCGGTATGTGAAGCAACCTGGCATGATCAGAACTCAAACTCATCATGGTCTTGTAGGCTTCTCACAAACCAGGATGCATCAACGGCGTTGCTATTGCGACATCTCGCAGGAGGTGGAGGATTCATGGCTGCTAATAGCACATAGGACCAGCTCGTCTCTTCCTCTCCCTGGATGACTAGCCTGGAAACAATCATGATTTTAGATATAGGATCCTCGCTGTCGTGGCCCTGATGTGGACAAAGTAAAGTGACGGAACTGAAACGCGGTTTGGCCCTCTCTACCGCTTGTGCTTTGCCTGACGTGGTGGCAGATGTTAGACGATTTATCGATGTCTTGCGGCTCACTGAGTTCTCAGGTGATGCTTTTGCATGGTTGCAAATCTAATACTGACTCAGCACAGGTTGAAGCCGTGCTAACAGATCAGTTGTTCCTTTGCCATTGTCCGTGGATTTGTGGTACTATATTACTCATACGGGCGGTGATCATCGCATACTCTGCAACTCGCCGGTCGTGTCCGTTCCAAAGCTGCCTTCCCACATAACCGTAGGCGACATAGCTGTATTCTACATGCGGTTTCAGAAGTGCCATGTCGCTGGCTTGCCATTAGTATTGGGCAGCTGCAAAGGATATGCTGTGTCCATTCCACGCACACCTTTATGTGCTAAGACAGTAGGTATTCGGGTATGATGCCTCACGTAGCAATTTCTGGGTGAGTTGCTGCTAGTGTAATGCGTGGTGCTGAGCCAATCTCATATCTGATGGCTTTATTATGAGAGATAATCAATCACGTTAGTCATCTATTTGAATGAACAATCATACTCAAAATATTTTCCAGCTTCTCATTGCCCTCCCTCAGTTCAAGTGAACAAATGCGTGCTTCAAGTGGACAACTGAACGGTTCGCGCTACCTCGCCAAAACTAACCCCTCGCGTGCACGTCCTCGCGAAAAACTTCCCCACTAGAAAGTTCGCAGGCCGAAGCTTCAACTTGACTGCCAGTCGCGACTTTGAGCCAACACTCAAGAGTTAGGATTTCTGCGCACCACCATGTCAGATCCTCAGGATGATGCCGCGCGACCCGCGAAACGCGCGCGACTTGACAGCGATTCCGTTCCTACGCTCTCCGCAAGCACCTCTGCGCCGGCCGCCCCAGAACAGCCCATTCCCTCTGCGCCTGCGGCGATTGACACTGATCTCGAGCGCGAAGTGCGGGCTGGAATAACAGAATATGTGTGCCCGGGTAATCTCGGGTTTACGGGCGTGCTGAAGCAGAGGTACACCGATTTCCTGGTTAACGAGATTGGTCTTGACGGGCAGGTACTGCATCTGAAAAGCACGGAGGTAGAGGCCAAGAAGAGCTCAAAAAAGCCGGAGAATGCGAAGGCGACAAGCAATTCGGAGGAATCAAAGCCGACTGATGTGGGCTCAAAAGATGAAAAGGCTGATATGGACATGCTGGATGCGGGATCCGGAGAGGTTACACTGCCTGTACCGACGACAGGAAGTGAAGGACCCAAAGAGACTGGAAATGAAGGCGAGGAAATCATAGGACAAGTCAAGGCTGTAAAGGAAGAACCAGAAGAGACGGTTGGTACTCTAGGCTGCAAACGGTCACCATAAGTGCTAATACAGTGCAGCTTGCCGACAAGGACCGCAAAACACTGGAGTCGATCTTCGGTCCCCAGACCACTGACGACGTTATCAAGCTTGTGCAGCAAATACGGAGACGTGAATCGAAAAAGGCAAAGGATTTTAAGCCTGTCATATCACCGCCCATCACAGACAAGGACATGCGAACCCAAGCCCACCAAAGTCTGCGTCGGATATTCCCCAACTTGCTGGAGAGTGCAATGGAGAATGACCAGACGATCCGCATCAAGGCAGCCCCTCCAGCAGAGCGCAAAAACAAGAAAGGAAAGAATGGAGGCCGGGACCGAGAGGACCAGGGCAGGCGGAGAGGTGGTCTGGATTGGGAGGAGCTAGGTGGTGAATACCTGCACTTCAACCTATACAAAGAGAACAAGGACACTATGGAGGTAGTAGGCTTTCTCGGCAGCAAGCTCAACTGCGGAGCAAAAGGCTTTGGCTTTGCGGGCACAAAGGACAGACGCGCGTGTACCGTGCAGAGAGTGTGCGTTAAGCGTCAAACAGCACAGCGTATCCAGAGCTTCAACAAAGTGCTGTTCAACGCTGCTGTGGGTGATTTCGAACACTCCAATCGTGAACTCAAGCTTGGCGATCTGCTAGGCAACGAGTTCACAATCACGCTCCGAGACTGCCATTTTCAGAGCGAGGAGGGTTTAGACTTTGAGCAGCGGCAGAAGCTTGCCAACGATGTGGTTCGCAAGGCGATTACCGACTTTTCTGAGCGAGGATTCATTAACTACTACGGTCTCCAGCGTTTCGGTTCCTTCGCTGCCAGCACTGACGCCATCGGCCGCAAGATGCTGCAAGACGACCTCAAAGGGGCAGTTGAAGACCTCCTTGCATACAGCGATGTTGCTCTCGCGGCCGCTGACGGCACCCCGACCGATCCAGCTATCCAAGTCTCTCAGGATGACCGCAACCGTGCCAAAGCACTTCAAATCTGGAAGACGACAGGCAACGGCAGTGAGGCACTCAACCTATTGCCTAGGAAATTCACTGCTGAACGCAACATCATCCAGCACCTCAGTTCGCGTAACGGCAAAACGGGACGCTACGACCGCAAAACAGACTGGCAGGGCGCGCTCATGACGATCCCACGAACTCTCCGTCTAATGTACGTACACGCCTACCAATCTCTTGTCTGGAACACCGTCGCCGGCAAGCGCTGGGCTACGTACGGCGACAAAGTAGTCGAGGGTGATCTTGTCCTCGTCAACGAACACCGCGACAAGGAGAACGGCGTGCCTAGCACCACCCAGCCCGACTCGACGCTCGACCAAGATGGTGAAACTATTATCAATCCCCTTGGAACCGAGAACGCCAACGCACCCGAAGCCAACTTCGAACGGGCCCGGCCCTTGTCCGCTGCAGAAGCTGCATCCGGCGCCTACAACATCTACGACATTGTTCTCCCCCAGCCTGGCTTCGACGTCGAGTACCCGCGCAACGCCATTGGCGACTTCTACAAGACCTTCATGGCCAGCGACAAAGGCGGTGGCCTCGATCCACATAATATGCGCCGTCCCTGGCGCGAAGTCAGTCTCAGCGGCGGGTACAGAAAAGTGCTAGCCAAGCCTCTGCGCCCGCTCGAGTATGAGGTACATGCGTACGAGCGCGTGGACGAGCAGTTCGTCGAGACGGACTTGCAGCGATTGGGCCGGGAAAGGGATGGTGGTAGCAAGCGGGGTGCAGAAGAGCAGCAACAGGATGAGAAGCCGGAGAAGAAAATCGCCGTCGTGATCAAGCTGCAGCTGGGAAGTAGCCAGTATGCGACTATGGCACTGAGAGAGCTTATGAAGGCCGGGGGCGTCAAGGCGTATAAGCCGGAGTTTATGGGCGGGAGGTAAGGAAGGGATTGGTGGTATAGGAACATTGCTGAACGTGGAAATGGATGTACGAAAAAATATGGGACAGATAGACGCAACGAAATGCATATTGACTCGAGAGAGAAAAAAAACACCTTAGTTTCCTCACCATGCCACACTCAAGCATATCTCCCCATTGATCTCACACGTTGACATGTAAGCATCTCTCTCTATCTCCGAACATACACAAGAAAAAAAGCACCTTCTGCGCTCAGATCTCACAGTCTCACCCATATTTCCCACATTACTCACCCATCCCATTAAGCCATCCATCCATTGACACAAGATCCTCTACCCCACCCCTCCTGCTCGGAAAAAAGAAATCGCCCATCTCGCCACCAGGCACTTCCCCACCTACACAGGTACACACCTATCTCGCTCCGCAAACTTTAAAAGCGAAAAAAAAAAAGAATCTAGCGGCATCTTCCGCTCTTCCATCACATAGGCGAGAAAAGAATGGTTTCGCGAAAGGAGGGGGGAAGGATGGAGATTAGGAACTTGAGTGATGTAAACAAAAAAGGCAGGAGGGGGAAATATATCCGGGGGCTAGTGGAGGTGATGGAGAAGGGGTGATATTTAATGTTATGATTTTAGGTAAATATTTCAAGTGAAAAACACGGTAGATGTGAGGACGAGGGGTAATTTGGACGAGTACATGGGTAAGTAGGGGGGGGGGGGGGGGTAAAGCATTCAATCCAATATTTAAATGAACAACCGGCTTTGATAGGATATCGAGTCATCACGCACAGCAACATGCGGGCTAAAAAATGTCCAAAAAAGGGTCCCCGAGTAAGCGTAGGACCGTCAAATAACCACTCAATTCTCCATTTGTCTCGTACATGAACTCCCCAAAAAAGATTGCTAGTTTCCTCAACCCCTGAACATGGACTTGTGTGTAAGCGGCGAATCAAGCGGTACGGGCGGGCCTCTTGACCGTCCTCCCCTCGTAAGCGGCGTGCGGCCTGTACAAAAGATGCAAACGTATACTGGGGGCAAATTCCCCTTGTCAAGACCGATACAGACGAGATGCAGCCACATGCTGCACGACTCGCACTGCAGCATGGGCGTGTCATCGTCATCGACGCCGCCCTTGCAGATACACCGTGTGCTTTCGGTCGAGAAGTTGCTTCGGTCTGTCGATGGAGTGGTGTTTACGGAACGGTTTAGGGAATTAGAATAAGGGTCATAATGGGCGTGATGGCTGTTTGCGAATTCAGCACAGGCGGCAGCGGCCCAGCGTTGGTTGTGGGCTTTGAGCGTGTTTTGAGAGGCACGTTCTGAGCGAGTTAGCAAAGCAAGGGAAACTAGCTTGCAACCGCCCTACCAATCCGTTGTTGCCGCGCCCCAACGACCTTCTTCAAGGCACCCAGAGCATCGCCGGGAGAGTCAGGCATGTGCTGGTCGTCGATGTCCCTGGAGTTCTTGGTCGAGGGCGCAAGCTCCATCATGCCGACTCGCCGTGTAGAGTTATCGCTCGCAGATCTACCCGCGAGCCGCAGTTTGTCCAGTGAAGGCTTATCAATCGTTCCCACGACTGGACGTGAAGCTGATCGTGTCATTTTAGGAGGATTAATCCGTTCGTGACTATCGCTGTCCGCACGTGCATATTTCGGTGCTCGACGCTCAGGCTGTGGTACAGTAAAGGACGTTTTGCGGCTAATGGTCGCTCCTTGCTCCTCGTCTTCCGACTCACTATCGTCCACCTCGTATAGGCCGGGGTATTGCCGCCGGAGTTCCTGTTGTGAGGATTGACGTAGAGCTTTTGGAGTCTTATCATCATCTATAGCAGGGACAGTTTCTGTACGAGCACGACCAGTTTCGTCAATAACAAGGCGTGTTCGTGGGCGCCGTATCTCCGGAATAGATTTGAGTGAACCGCCACTTTGACGCTTGAGCGGTGATGGCCTTCGTGGTATGTTCGAGGCATTGCCCGGGGCGGTTGACCACGATTCCAAAGGAGGCACCCTGGACGTTCTTACTACACCGTCGGTGCTGCTTCGATGGAGAACAGGCCTCACGTCTTCAACCGAGCCAGAAGAAGAATTTGTATTGCTGCGAGAATGCTGGCTCCTCGTCTTCTTTGCCATTTCCCTTTCAGCCTGTGCATCCCGCAGTTGCGTCTCATACGGTTGTCTTGAGCTCATGTCAATGTTCGACAGTTGGGGCATGGCACCAAAAGAAGCAGCCATGTCGGGGTGGGAGAAACTAAAAAGCATGTTGGGATCTACACCAGTGGTTGTGGATGCGAACGAGCCTGGTCTTGACATTTGCCCCTGCTCCAGGTGGCAGTTTGCAAACGACATTGGTCCCGGCGAAGCCTGGAAACTCTGAAAGGCCGGTGTCTGCATAATATTAGTCGCAGGGTGCATGCCCTGCCAGTTCATGCTCTGTTCCATTCTCTGTGGTGTAGGGGCAAATGCGTCTACGCCCATGGGCAAATCAAGATCCATCTGTATGCCATCATTCGCCGGGTCCCAAAAGAGCCTTGATTGCGGCATGGGTGGTGCTGACATGGAATCATGGCCAGGAAACTGCATCATATCTGGTGTATACTGCAAATTGCCGAACCCAAACGGGGTCTGATCGAAGAGAGCTTCTGACGGCGGCATCTGGCTTGGTGTCCTATGTATTACAGTAGCTGGTGTGGCTACTCCCTTCCCTGCACTCTGTTGTAGATTCCTCCTTGACGAATCATCCCTGGTTGGGGGCGGTGTCTGCATTTGTGAAAAGTCCATGCTGATAGGGCGTGATGAGGCGAGATGGGACTGCGATGGGACTCCTCCAACCTTCTTCAGCTGGCTGGGGTCCGGCGACGATGCCAGTCTGCGTGAGACGTCGACCGGCGGCAGGGGCAGATTCTGAGGAGCAAAGTGGTTGACATGGAACTCGGGATCTTCGGGGGTGCGGACAGGCTGGCTATACGAGCTCGACGGCCGATCTATAGGCGTCGATAGAGCGAACAGGGGCGCTTGGACAGGGGTTCGTTGTGCATTAGGTAGTGGGGTTGCCCAGGCGTCGAGGAAATGCGAATGGGGAAACGTCTCAGTTTTGGGAGTTTTGAGGTTTGAGTCCGGGAACGTCAACGACTCTGGTGTTGAGGATGGACTTGGTAGAGGCCAGTCGGTCGATCTAGCGTGTGACCCACGTTAGCCTTGGGCACATGCAGGTGCGAGCCGATACATGGAGGAAAACAAAAACGTATAAGCGTGCAAGGGGGAGTGGACAGAAATCTAGAAAAAAAAACAGAAGAAAGGCAAAAGGTATTTCTTTTGTAAGGAATTGGCGAGTTGTACTGGAATACAGTCTTGGGGGAAGTGAGACTAGGGCCGGTGGCCAACGAGCTTCATAGGACAACCGTGCGGTGTTGCCTGCCCCTCTGCCTACCCCAAACCCCCATTGGGACTGACTTGTATCAGGATCGGCCCTTAAGCCAGGCAGAGAAACCATGGACAACGAGGAGTGGTCTTGACTATGAAGCTTGTTGCACCGGCCCCCAACAGCAGTAAATCGCTTTGCCCAAGGGCTTTGAGAAAAGACAAAAGGGAGCCATACGCATATGTGTGCTGATCCAGACTCATAGCCAGCCCGGTAACACAGCGTTGCTGTCCTACGGACCATGTAGCGAGTAATATAATACGACGTCGGCGGGTGTTCGAGCGAGGGCGTTGGGTGGACGGTGAGGGCTGAGGACAGCGGGTTGTGGTGGCCGAGACGCTTGGCTATCTAAATGGAGCCCGGAGCAGAAGCGGTACGCAGAGTTCGAAGGGAGGTGTGAAAGCTGCCGAGTAGTACGCTGGACCAGAGTAATGTCAGAGGGAAAGGAAGATGTGCTGGTGTTGTAAGACTTGGACGATGCCAGCCAGGTACAGAGCGATGGAGCGAGGAGCAGCGTCACGCAGCAACGCAGTGAAGATGAAGCTGCAGGCTTGGACAAACGTTTGTTACTGTGAAGAATAGCCGGTGAAAGGTTTCTTCACGTACTAGGCAGCGCAGTGGGGCCGGGGAAATCTGAAGCTGCAAATGCAAAAGACTGAAGTTCGGCAAAGATGAATAATTGCAAGCACCGATTGTGACCCGCAGCAGCAGCACATGCAGCAGCGATGCTGAGGGACGGCGGGCTTGGTGCTCTCCTGAGACCTAGCAAGAGTCGTCTAGCTCAGGTACCGAGCCGCATGGCCCGTCCATGGCAACATGGCGAGGCTGGCATTATTGGGTGGTGACGGCAGGGAGGGAGGCATTGGAGGAATCGTCTTGCGTCGTCGCCGCCGCAGCCCAGGACAAAGCTTCACTCAGCCGACCCCGGACTAGTAGCGAATAAGATGACGGGCCTGGCCAAGAAGACGCATCCATGACCTAACTCACGAACGGACACGGAACGACTGCACCATGGCTCAGGGTGGGAATGCAGCGTGCCGTAACAAGGTGATGGGTAGACATGACAGGCTGACTGCTCAACTCTTTTGCCTCGGAGACCCACGCGCTAAATCCGCGGTCTTTTGCTCCCCGCCAGCCACTCACACGACCATGACCGGACCAGCACATGTCATGCCCTGCCCTGCCCTGCCTTGGATAATCCCTTCCTTGCCCCCCGTGGGATCCGGCGTGCGTCAACCACGCAGAATAAGCAACCTACAGATAAGGCAGGAAAGAAGGAAAAAGGGCCCCTTTGGCTGCTGCCAGCTGGCAAGTCGCATGTGTCAGCAATGGACCGACAATCAGCCAAGAGGGACGTCGATTAATCTAGCCGTCATGTCGTTATGCACAAATCCCATAGACCTGGCCCAAAGGCTCTCCGTTGCCCGGCAGATCATAGCCTAGACTCGTCAGGCCCATGTGCTTTGCGGAGAAACGCGCCCCAGGATAGGACAGTCGTGTCTTTTCCCGGTCCCCTAGGCCAGAGTAGGCCAAGTCTGATACCTACGTGTGAAAGCGTCATCGACATTCCGGGGCCTAATTTCCCCATTTCATTGTTCGTCCATGTCGACAGGGTGGGGTGTGCGATGCGAGGCAATCTCTCCGGACGATATGAAACTACTCGTCACTCGAGTACCTAATCGATGCCCATTTGGACCCTAGCGCCAGCCCTCGCATGCAAGGTACCGGTGCCCTCAGCTCTCGTGTTCAAGGGCAGCTCAGCTGTCGACGTGACTCATAGACGCTACTGGATAGTATAGCTGCTGATCAGCTTCATAAAGGACGCCGTCTAGCAGATGCGCCGTGTCATTAGACAATTTTATGCCTGCCTCTTGGAAGTCGCCCTTGTTGAAGCATACGGAGCAGCACGTGGACCTGGAGAGCCGAAGAATTCATGCGAGACAAACCGCTCAAAGCGTCCAGCCACTGCCGGGAATAAAATGACGCCTGCTGTTGCATCCATATCTGGAATTCGCTCGTTGGCGTTCCGAACGATCGGTCAAATCGACAGCGTTATCCAATTACAGTGTGATAGCCGGTAGATGTTGAATAATCAGGGACATGTTTACGATGGCTTTTCAAACTCGGGTGGACTCAGCGCGGCCTCAAAGGTCAGGTGGGTAAGGGGTAGTGCAGCTGCAGTCAAGCCTGTGACGGTATACTTGACGTCAGTGCCAAGGGCGGCTTGAAGAAGGGTCGCGTCTTGGGCTGATTATTGGTGTTGCAAAGAGAGGCTCAAACTAGGTCCTTGTCGTGCAGGTATGGAGGAGTATTTTCCGCCCGGCTCTGCTCAACCATCTACACACCGGAGAGATGATGGAGTCCCCATGCTTTTGTGTACGATCGAGTCCGGATGGCACCGCGGCTAGTGCTTGACCGTTGCGCCAACAAAGAGGAATGTGGGTGCGATAGTTTGAGGAGATCGAGATGAGAGACGAGTAAGCAGTTCGTTGGGGATCGAGTGTATTTGTCCAAAAAGCAATTCGGAGGGTGCGAACATGTTGAATGCGTGGCGACGATGCAGGTCTTGCTTCTTTCCCAGTTTAGCTGCATGCATTCTACACGGTAGGAGCGAACAGACAGGCACAGCGACACGCGGCCGCCACATGACTCTTGAAACATGCACTATAAGTTCTTCTTCCAGGCACAGTTTGAATGCATGACCAAGTTATGGCAGTGTAACTAAGCTCAACCGTGACTACCTGCAAACATGCTAAGAAAAGCAAACAAAACGCCTCCAGCTCCAATTTTAGAGTGATTAAACGGAAACCATGGAATGCGCAGAAGGAACGTTTCGAATATTATTTACACCGAAGAAAATGTATCGCCATACCCCTACCATTAGCGTGTAGAGTATGTCCTGGCATTCAGGTCGTGCTGAAAGGACAAGTCTGACACAACCGACATGGTATCATCTGGATCGTCAAAGGGCGAGCGTTCCATGCCACGCGAACAAAGTGGGCTCACAGGCACTCGAAGGCTGCTTTGTCGTGAAGCGGTCATGAAGCTGGGCGGACGCACGCTGCTGTACGGCGGTGGCGGGCCCATGATGCTGTGGTTGTCCGAGAATGGGTCTGCACCAAGCTGGGTATTCGACGTGATAGAAACCATGTCTGAAGTGTCCATACCAGTAAGATAGGCGCCATTCGAAGAGGAGCCAATAGGCCCCAGTATGATAGGTTGGACCTGGCTTGAAACAGACGTGGGCGGAAGATGAGCTGGCGGCGCATTGTAAGACTGAGAGACAGATACTGCTGGTATTCCTGAAGCTGATGGTGCCATGTGAGCTCGTACTATGGGTGGGTGTGTTGGTCCCATCTTCATTTCTTGGGCAGAAGACTTCGCAGCAGCTTCTGCTCTGCGCTTCTTACGCCTACGTAGACACACCAGTGTGATTGCTCCGATGATGGCCAGGATGATAATGGGTACTGCAGCGGCTGCTGCATAGATGGGTGTCTTGTTAGAGTCCTTCTTGGACCAATCCCATCCAGAAGGTCGGCCTCCGAACGGGCCAATTCCCGATGAGGACGGTACTCCCGTGCGAGTACCTGGGTAAAGTTCCGTCACTGACAATGGCAACGTCGTCCCAGCCTCGGGGTAGGGTGTTTGTGCAATGTCTGCTGTTGTGGAAACGGAAGTTTCCCAACTGTTTGTTGCCGAAGTGGGAACCACAACCGGATAGGGCGGCCAGGGAAGCGTCGACGGATAGCCATCGGGTCTTGAAGTTGGACGATGTCTCGTCTGAGAGTCGTCGTTGTCGCTAGCAGACGGCGTCGAAAAAGCCATGGACACGATGATCACTTGCGAAGACGAAGTCGCCGTGGTTACAATGGTGGCATCAAAACTTTCTTGAGGAGGCCAGGACGGAGGGTCCCATTCGTCTTTGTGCAAGTCGCCTGGCGGAGGAGCCATTGCGGCTGAGGTGATCCGCTGACGGGCGCTGCTTGCGATGGACAGATGGACAGCAGTTGTGCACGGGTATCAAAGCCCCTCAGACGCCAGTAATGTAGTGAGATGTCTGATTATTTGCTATAACCGAGGTGGAAGCTGCACTATGGTGTTAGTTTGGGGCTGCCTGGCCAGTCGTAGGAGATGCGGGGCCGAAAGGAATGTCAGGGCTGACCTTGCTGTTCGAATCGATGACGCGAGACCAGGCGGCCGCAGCAAAGTAAGTCTGTGAATAGACAGAACGAAGGACACGTCCCAGCCACTTGAGGGTGAGGATTGGGCGAGGGAATTAAAAGAAGGCATTCAAGCAAGAGGGGTAAACACAACTGCACCTCAAGCTGAAGAGGCGCAGGCATGTTGCTGTTATCTGGCGCATATGCGGATGCTGCAGGCTGTCAAGCCAACGCGCCCAAGTCCGGCGTGCCGACCGCAAGTGGTCGGCCTAATTGGCTGCGTGCTGCGATGACCGTTCGATTCATGGCCCCAGCCTCAGTGTGTTGGAGACAGGCAACCCCACTGGCTCGGAACTGGCTATTTTGGGGCTTGGCCAGCATCCTTGCCGTCGATCTAGCAAAGCTTAGTGTGTATGTGCGAACAGTGCATTCTCCGGTTGTTGTGGAGATGGTGCATTGCTTTGCTGCATTCGTGCCAACCTGCCTCCCTCTTGTCTGTGTGATGGGCTTGCCTGTTGCAGCCGAGCGCAAACAGTCCAGATCGACGCGAGAAAAACAAAGGCCGGGAAGCCGACAATCAGCCTTTATGTTGTCCTACTGTGTGCCGTCCGAAGATCCCTTTGTATGTATTTCTGTGGCCAGACTTGATTGGCTCAGTAGTATTGCTGGGCCACTGCCGGGCGTACATGGCTGGTGGACGGCCGCATTTCTCGTCTTGGTGGTGACAAGGATGTCCGTTTTGGGAATGGAACGATGTCGCCAGCAAAGAGTGGCGGAGCTGCAGCAATGTCAGAGAGTAGTGCAGAGAGATGAAACGGTGGGCGTATTCTCACTGCACGGCTCGATGTTGATTAGCCGGCGGGCGTTCCCGTTCCTATGGGCTCGCGAGATCCCAAGTCCTCGTTGGGAGAGGGCGCCACCTGTTTGCACCACACGGTGCCTGAAGCTGGTGCGATGGCTTTCACAGAGCTGGAGGCGTGATCTTCAAGGCAATGTCTGTTGAGGATATCTGGCGCGGAGTCTTGTTGCGAAGTCCGGACATGGGCGCAGGATGGTGGTGGTGTTGCTTGGCTGATGACCTCATCGGCCCACCCGCGCAGTGGGCCCAGATCTGCTGGTATCCGCGGACACCGTCTCCACGCCTAACTCGACATACTTGTACATAATCGTCGCCAGCATGGACAAGTTCAAGAGCGTGGCCAAGGGTGGCTGGCACCCCGAGCGAGATCGAACAAACAGCGGCAGCAGTGCAGGGGGCCAGAGCGATTCCAAGATCGGCCAAGTGGTATGCAAAGTCTCACCTCTCCCCTGGACGCCTTCATCCTAACTTGCTTCTGATAGAAAGGCTGGGTGGGCAAGGCTCAGGGCAAGGATTTACACGCAGAAGCCGCCAAGCAGCACCAGTCTACACCTCTGTCAACCCTGAAGGACCCAGCCTCGTTTGCTCCTCCACCCAAGCGACTCGACTACAGCACAGGCTCGTCATCAGCTGCCGGTGCCCGTACTCCAACGGGGCTGGCGTCTGCGCCTGCTACCGGGCAAAGCAGAGACTGCAGGAAAAGGAAGAGGCGCGAAGGAGAGCAGAGGAGGAGGCAAACAAGCCGCCTCCAGGGCCATACAGAACCGACACGACTGGATTGAGCACGGCACATCTACCTAAGCCCCGGCCTTCCGACCAGGCACAGCTTCTCCAGCTTCTCCGTCTTCACCAGCACCTGCGGCTGCCTCTTCCAAACCGAAGCCTAGTCTCCCTCCCCGACTTCCTCCGCGTCAGAACTCCAACCCCGACGAGTTTACGCCGCCGCCTCCTCCGACATACCACGAAGCTACGCAACAAGAGACACCAACACACGCATTACCCAACGCAGCTGCGTTGGGCCGTCTTGGGCAGGCTGGCGTATCAGTTGCAGGCTTGGGCATTGGTCGGACGGCGTCCCCTCCTGTACCGCCCCGAGCGAACCCTTCGCCTCCAGTACCCTCTCGTGCGAAGCCCTCACCACCCGTGCCGCCCAGACAAAACTCTGGCGCGAGCGTCAGCGCCCAAAGCCCGACTGCGACTAGTCATGGATCACAGATGAATGAGTTGCAGAGTAGGTTTGCGAGATTGTCAGGAACAAAGTCGCCAGCAGAGGCGCCAGCGACGGGCACATCATGGGCAGATAAGCAGGCAGCGATCCGTACGGCCAGCAACTTGCGGGATGACCCTTCCAAAGTGTCTGCCTCGGACTTGAAAGCAGCGGCGTCGACGGCGAACAACTTCCAGCAACGGCATGGCGATCAGGTTGCGGCTGGGTGGAAGTCGGCCAACTCGCTCAACCAGAAATATGGCATTGCCGGCAAAGTAGGCAGTTTGGCATCGTCAAGCACATCACCCCCGCCACCAGCACAGCCAGCAGCCCCAAGCAACGTGGGCGGACTGGGGAAGAAGGCCCCGCCGCCGCCACCGCCGAAAAAGAAGGAATTGAGCGGCGGGTCTGGCGAGCCCCCGCCAATCCCGCTGAGCAGCAAGCCCAAGTTTTGAAGCAGGCGGTGTTTCGGTGCTTGGACATGGACGGATTCTGTAGGAGTAGTTGACAACTTGTGTATACCCCCTGCTGCAGCGCTGTTCCCCGCATGTACATAGTTGGCCCTCTCCAAGTCGCCTTGCCAGTTCTGGCCCAGCGGCTCTCGTTTGGCAGCACTCGGCTAGGGCTTGGGCCGGACCCTCAACGTGTTCGCCAGAATCCCTGCCAAAATTTTGCAGCGCGTTTTTTTTTTCTTCTGTACGCTGGCGAAATT
The DNA here is from genome assembly GCA_000817285.1 of Curvularia papendorfii. NCBI lineage: Eukaryota > Fungi > Ascomycota > Dothideomycetes > Pleosporales > Pleosporaceae > Curvularia > Curvularia papendorfii. Next base: position 68,543 of record JXCC01000104.1, read on the forward strand.
CGGACGAAAGGCTGGGCACGACGCTGGGCAGCGCCGCCCTCTGGCAACGGGAGCGAAGGGGGCAGCAAAACGAGTGCCTGGCTCTGCCGGATACCGTTAGCCTTGCGAGGCTGCTTGTCTCTCGCAAGGGACAGCCACAGGAGCAGGGCGGAATGTTTGGAGACGGCGGGCTAGATGGGGTTCTGGCGGTCCAGTGGGAATCGGCTGTGGCTTGCCTCGGCACGTCATAGCCATGTTATTCGCCCAAAATTGTTGCGTCGCCGCTAAAATCCTCACCAAAAACACAGAGTGCTTGTCCACGTCCTTTGCCTGCTCTTTCTAGCCTCCGGTCCGATGCACCCTTCCTCGATCCGTGGTCCCTCCGAGCCTATCTGTGCGTCTTGAGGTCGCTATATCTGCGTGCCCTGCCCCGGATCCGTGCCCTGAAGCTGTCAATTGCGTGAAACGGCTCCCGTCCTCTGTGTCTGCCGGGGTGATAGCAACATAAACAATCACACCGACACGCTCCCCTCACCACCAATTGCCCGGGCCCTGCTCCGACCACAAACACGCCAGACGCCTAGAGCTGACTCCGACGCTGCCTAGCGCAACGGCTCGGCAGTGCGCCTTTACCGAAGAGTAGAAAACCTCCCAGAGACCCTGGGGGTCCTTTCACTCCGCCGCCGCACAACCACAGTTTCCACCTCCCAGCCGAACCACCCGCACACTGAGCCATCATGTCTGGCGCAGGCCCTGCTCTGCACCCCGGCGACTGGCCGTCTCGCGCCGTCCTCCAGTTTCCCCCGGATGCCGCCCCCTCGCCCATCCCCCCTCCGTGGTCTGGCGAGGCGACCTTTGCCAACCCATTCCCCATCCCCGAGGACATCTACCAGGGCGCCCTCTCCTACAAGGTCCCGCTGACCATCGCCTCGGTCTACTTCGTCACTGTCACCTACATCAACTGGTACAACCGCCAGCATGGAAACAAGCCCTGGAGAATCGCCAAAACGCGGCCCTTCTTCGCCTTTGTCATCTTCCACAACGTCTTTCTGGCTGTCTACTCGGCCATTACCTGCGTGGCTATGATCCGCTGCCTCAAGCGCTCATTTCCCCACTATAGCGAGCCCAATGCCGTCGTTGGCACCATTGACGCTCTCTGCAAGATCCACGGCCCTCGCGGCCTTGGCGATGCCGTCACTTACAGCAACGCCAACGACTCTTGGAGCAGTCTCAACCCCAACGTGGCCCTGGCAGCCAACGGCCTGCCCGACAGCTTCGACGTTGGCCGGATCTGGAACGAGGGTCTCGCTTTCTGGGGCTGGTGGTTCTACCTCTCCAAGTTCTACGAGGTGCTTGACACGGCCATCATCCTCGCAAAGGGCAAGCGCAGCACCACTCTCCAGAAGTACCACCACGCCGGCGCCATGCTGTCCATGTGGGCTGGCATGCGCTACATGTCCCCGCCCATTTGGATGTTTGCTCTAGTCAACTCTGGTATCCACGCTATGATGGTAAGGATCCACCCTTCATCCCAATTGGCGCCTGCTGATAATTTCTAGTACACCTACTACACCGTATCTGCCCTCGGCTACCGTGTCCCCAATGTCGTCAAGCGAACCCTTACCACGATGCAAATCACCCAGTTCCTCGTGGGTTCCGCCTTCGCCGCCATGCACCTCTTCCTCTCCTACACCGTTCCCGTCTCCGTCGCATACAAGGTTGCTGAGAAGGTCGCCCAAAAGGTTGCACCTGAGGCAGTCTCCTCTACAATCTCATCGGTCGTCTCCTCGGCCACTGAGTCGGCTGCGGAGGCTCTGCCCACCGCCAGTGGTGTCGCCGTAGCCTTCCTTAGGAAGCTCATCTACCGTGCTGCTGGTGACGAGGGTCTTGCGGAGAACATTGCCATCCCTGGCCAACCCGTTCCCGTCCGCCAGCAACCGCTGCAGCAGGTAGTCGCTGCGGAGCCATCCCCCAAGCACAATGCAGTCCACAATCTCCTCCACCCTCACGAGACCGTTGAGAAGATCTTCTACCGTACTGAGTATCAGACTGTTCCTTGTGTCGACACCTCTGGTCAGGCTTTCGCCATTTACTTGAACCTGATCTACCTCGCACCCCTCACCATTCTCTTCATGCGCTTCTTTTTCAAGTCCTACCTCCGCCGCTCGTCACCCAACGCTAAGCGCAGCCAGAAGCCCCGCACCATTTCTGATGCTGCTGGCGAAGCTAGCCGCCAAGTCGACTCCCTGGACAAGTCTGCTGAAGATGCCTTCGCCTCTGGTGTGAACATGATGGCCAACAATGCCGTTCGTGGAAGGCGACCAGCCAATGGCCCAAAGGACGAGAGGCAAGGCAGCATGAGCCCGGCCAACCAAAAGTTCCTGGAGACCGTCAACCGCAGAGTCAGTCAGAGACTTCAGGAGATGGACGAGGGTGCTGAGGCTTCTGCTCAAAAGGCAAAGCAGATTGCCAGGGAGGTAGTTGCCAACGCTGGTGACAAGGCTGAGCAAGCCTATGAGGACAACGAGGAGGATGTGGCTGAGAAGGCCAAGGCCAACGGTCACGGCTCAAAGTAAGCAGTAGAAGGAAGCAGCAAGGATCAAACAGATACATAAATTGCGAAGCCTGAGTCCGAGCCTGAGACAAATAACATCATCATCACCCTCAACAAAAGTGACGGTTGTCTCGGACGAGGATCAGAGCTTTGCCACCAAGTTACGTGCTGACATGAGAGTAACTTGTAAAAGAGGAGGATAAGGTAATTATGAGGCAGAGCGGAACAGGACTTTCGTCTATGTGATTCCCCAACCGCTACCTTTGCCTCGATTAGAAAGACGGGGTTTCCCCTGTAGACATCATGTAAACAAACTTTTCGGAGCGCTGTATTAGAACTATTTTTTTCGTTCCTTCCATCTAGATATCCATGCTCTTTTTCTTTCCAAGGGGAAGGGCGGCGACGCAGAAAATGAGCGGAATGCAAAATTAGGATGTGAAGAAAAGTTTTGAAAATGTTGTATAGATCTTGTAGGGGTTTTGGTACTCTTGGCTTTTGTGTTTTACAACAGGGTCGTTGGCTACCAAACGATACATCTCTACACGGGTAAATGATCGCTGAATGGATTGATACGTAGAATAGACGGACATGCGACTTTTCGGAATCACCATCTCGTTTTCTCCATGTCACAGTTTATGTTATATGCTCGATGCATGATACTATCGAATTACCCTATACGTTCGTAGCCCAGCCTACATACACACTATTAGACCTTTCCCCTCACAAACAGCGCAGAAAGACCCATCATGCAAATCCAACCATCCTCACCGCACATCCCCTCCATACCCATCCCACC
>JXCC01000105.1:0-11625 GCA_000817285.1 Curvularia papendorfii
TCTAGTCTTATTACGTTATTTCTATATAATATTAGGCTATTATTAGCTAATATTACTTATATTATCCTTTTCTTAGCTTAATAGGGTATATTATATTTCTTAATTACTTTTAGTAATATTACTATTCTTACTATACTACTATCTATTATAGCCTATAGCTTATAACCTACTATATATATAGTCGTAACTAATCTTAGTTTATAGCCTTTAGCGTTACGTACTTCTCTAAGGGTTATTTTTAGACTACCTTTACTAGCGTGACTCTATCTCTAGTAGTATCCTAGTTTTTTAGTTATAAGATATATCTTTTCTCTAACTTCTTCCTTAAGTATTCTCTATAGTTCTAGTTAGCTTATTATTTAGCCTTATTATAGACTAAATAGGCGTTTCTATAGTATAGTTTCTAATCTAAGTGCCTATATAATACTAGCTCTAGTATATTATCTATTTATATTACTTTCTTTCCTAATTCCCTAGTTAATTTTAACTATAGGAAATATCCTTAGTTAGCCTTTATATTAAAGTATATTATATACTAATTATCTAAGTAATAGGTCTAATATAGATTTCTATAGGGTATTATCTCTTCTAGCGTCTCTAGTAAGAGGATCTATCTTTCTATAGTTCTATATATTCTATAACTAGATATATAATACTCCTTAGCTACTATCATATTATATAGATAATAGCTTACCTACTTTACTATAATTTACTATTCTCTATAAAACTAGTATTTTTCTATATAGTTAATCTATACTAAGTATTTATATACTTCTTAATAATCTTCTTTATAGATATAGTAATCTAAAATAGGATAGTCTTCTACCTATAGATAGGTATAGTAGTAATTATTTTTATTAAGCTTACTCTATTCTTTAGTATTATAGTAGTATATATAGAACTCTCTTCTATAGTAAGCCTACTAGAGTCTTTAATAAGCTTCTTTCTTATCCTTATAGTCTCTATTCTATTCGTATACTAGTAGTATGGGATCTATAAAGATAGGTTATTCCTTAAGGGCTTATTAGCTAATACATTTAGCTATTAGCCTAATAATATTAAGTCTTCCCTATAGTAATAGGAAGTCTTATACTAGATAGGTTTTATTACTATACACCTAATACACTTTATCTATTATTTATTATTCTATATCTTCTACTTAAATCCTCTAATCTATTATCTTTAGTATATCCTATCTTATAACCTACTCTATCTAAGCTATTTTAGGAATAACTATATAATCCTCTTTATTAGCCTAATAAGCTTCTTTATAGAGATCTAAGTTACTAAAATTATTAATTAGTTCTTCTATTAGCTATACTCTTAGTATACTAATTTTACCTATTACTTACTTAACCTTATTCTTTAAGTAGTCTCTATAGAAGTATCCTACTTTACTATATTAAAAATATACTTTATTATTATAATACTTCTTATATTTATCTATAGAGAGACTATTCTAGTTTCTTTCTTATAGTTTTTAGTTCTTAGTTTTTTCTTATACCTTACTAGTTATAATAGTATTACTATCTTTATTAGTATAACTACGCTATTTCCTTATATTTACTATATTAGATTAAAAGTATTCTTTTCGTTATCTATTTTATTCCTATAGTTAATTATTAATACGCGTAGTAAATTTAATAAGCGCGTATAGTATTTCTAGCTTATTATAGTATACTAGACTATCTTTAATATTTTCTTTTAGACCTACTATAAAGACTATTTAAAGTGCTATATTATCCTAGTTAATTCTAGCCTAGAGCTATTTAAACTCCACTATATATATAGATATAGACGTAGTCTACTTTAGGTATATAATTACTTTCTTAGCCTAGTTCTTAGCGTCTATTTTCCTAAAGATATATTCTATTTCTTCCTTAAAACTATCCTAGCTAGCGCATATCTTTCTAGTTTCTTTTTTTATTTTACTTTATTTTATATCCTTTATATAGTTATCTATATAAGGTTATATCTAGTTTACTACTTTATCTTTTATATATATACTAGCTATAAGGATCTTATCCTATTCCTTAGCTACTTTATTAAACTTATAGTATAGGTTAATACTACTTAAGAATATTTAAAGCTCTACTTAGTTTCTATTAAATTTCTTAGGTGCTACTATCTTAGGTTTCTTAAGACCTCTTTTTTTATTTAGCGTAGCTATTAGCTAACTTATAAGCTAATTAATTATTTACTATATCTTAGCTATCTCCCTAGCTCGCGTCTAAGCCTCGCGTCTAAGATTTTATAACTCCTCTAAGAGGCTTCCTACCTTAGGCTTATCTTAGCCTACTTTACTTAGGGTGAATATATCATTATCTATAGGTAGTACTATTAGTCTAATACTATAATTATTATTATAAGCTACGCTTAAGTATAATATTATTCCTAATCTTATTATAGACGCTATTACTTAATCCTCTACTAAATGTAGAGAGTAGTTAAAGTATTATATAGGGTCTTAAGGTAATACTTTCTTAGTCTTAATCTAGATTAGGGTAAGCTAATATAACTAAGTATAACTATACGATTATTTAACTAGAGGTTTAGGTAGAAAAGAGTTATAGATATAACTAAATAAATAATAACTAATTCTATACTAAGATAGAATAACTAAGTATTAATCTATATAAAAGAAGAGTTTATAATAAGTTAACTATAATAAGTATAATAATAAATCTAACCTATTCATATACCTATTACCTAAGGTCTAATATTTAGCTAAGCCCTTAATATCTTAGATGTCGATGGTATCTCTAATAACCTAGCATCTCCTAAGGACCTAATATCTCTAAATATCTAGTCTTGGCGAGATGCTAATTACGTAATCTACGCCCCGCGTTAATTATTACCTTCTGACGTGTTCGCTGGTTAGCCTCAACCACGACTCCTGCGTCAAGGAGAGGATCCTTCTTTGTACTTGTAACACTTCACCCCGCGCTTCTTTGATATCGTATGACTAGTAGAACTATTTTTAGCTACTTATAATGCCCTATACTAAAGTCTAGTATCCGCCTATCTAATCTACTCTCTTTTACGCCCCTAGCGCTTTATTATTGCTGTAACGATGTTACAACACTGCCAAGTACTAGACCCATCCTAGAGCTGGGCCGGAGCAAATATCCGCCGCCCTCTTCAGCAGTTATTAGTTCTTAAGTCGGATCCGACTTAGATCTAACTAAAGATAGGTATTTATTAAGACACCTCCTATAGCTAGCTCTATAGACTTTGAATATCCTTTCGTACAAGCCTATAGGTGTCTATTCGAATTAAGGCTCGTTTGATGTCCCACGCACTCCATATGCCTCTGAGTGACACTACTGCCGATACTGATCTGAGTAGTCTTGCCTGCGCCGTTACAATTGCTACTAATTGTGTAAAGGCTGCGCCGTGATTCTACTAAGGGTATCACGTGATCAGAAGCGAGCAGGTATAAGATAAGGCTATACTTAGTTATCTTCTCCTTTCTTTATCTTTTAGCTTCTATATAATAGGTAGAAGTATACTTATTCGCTAGGCCTCTCTACCTATAATATAAGCTAAAAGATTACTTTAACCCTCTTACTCTTTTCTCTTATATAGAGCGAGAGAGAATTAAGAATATAAAATTAATAAATATAATAATAGTCTATATAAGCCTATACTAAATTTAAGACCTAGTAATACCCTACTAAGGCCTCTAATATATAAGGAGCTCGTAGAAAGCTAGAGCTAACTTAGTATAATAAATAATCTACTCTAATAAAACCTAGACTAGATAACTATAAGACTTAAAGATACTAAAGGCGTATAAGAAGAACTTTAAGAGATAAAAGCCTTCTCTTCTATATAGTATAGAGGTAAGCTACCCCTAATATATAGACTCCTAATCTTATACTAATATAGAAAGCTAGTAACCTTCTAGCTAGCCTCTAGCTTTACCTACGCCTATATAAGAGTTTAGAAAAGCTAGACTCCCTAATATTAGAATCTTTAAGAAAGGCTCGCACGAAGAATATACGTAGTAGAAGATATAGATCTATACGAAACTATTAGTAGATTACCTAGCTTACCCTATAGAGTTCCACTAAGCCTACTATATAATTTCTTATATAGAAGGACTAACCTTTTTAGTATTTATAGGCTTATATATAAGATTTTATATATAGAATCTATTATCTAGCTTAAGTAAGCTTTAGGAGTAACTAGACGCGTTCTTTAAAGACCCTTTAATTAAGTAAAAAGCTCTATAGTACCTCTATATAACTAAGTAAGAAAAAGATAAATTTCTTCTCTATATATGAGCTTTTAATCTAAAGTTTAATAAGCTAGTTTAGATAAAATAATAATATACTAAAAATTAATTACTTTAAGAATTCTCTTAATAGGAAGCTTTTTACTACTAAGCTAAGTACTAGCCTTCTTTAAATAAAATATATAACGCCTTTATATATTAATTTAGGAGTATTTAGGAAGATCTTAAAGTAATTAACTAACTCTTATCTAACGCGCCCTCTTACTCTACCTCTCTCCCTACGTCTACCCTAGCTACTATAGACGAAATGGACTGGACATCTAATATAGGCGCCATGCGCCCCTATATAAGAATGAATACTAGGGTATATAAAGCTAGATTACTTAGCGTAAAGAGGAGAGTAGCTGCCTATGTTGTGGCATTTACGGCCACCTCGTACGATAGTATAAAGTAATAGTCCTAAAACGCACGCATAAGCTAGAGACTATAATGAAAGTCCTAGCTACTACTTTAGAAGATAAGAGCTTGGATAAGGGAAAAGAGGAGCCCTAGTCTAAAAGCGCTGACTAGGGTAGCTAAAGTAGTTAAGTAGGTCGTATAATTTATCTAAGAGCTACTTTACTAACTAAAGCTTACTTAGCTAATATCTATAGATATAATTATTAATTTTTAAAAATACTATTACTATAATTAATAATAGGTGCTATACTTACGTAATAGTATAGAAAAGACTTATACGAGAACTTAACCTACCACGCGTATCTATCCCTACTAGGGAAATTAAAAATATTAATAACTAAAAAAGCACTATATAAGCTATTACTTAATTTACTATAGATATTAGAGAATTAAGTGAAAAGTAGCTACTTTTATTACTATATCTACGTATAAGTATAATATTATTTTAGGGAAAACCTAGCTTAAAGACGTAGAAGGTATTATTAATATAGCTAGATAAATACTCTTTCTTATATATTATAATCTCTCTATACTTAGTATAGAGAGAACTAAATTACTATAGAACTTTACTATAATCTTAGTAGCTACCTTTTAGGCCTATATATAATAAAGCTAAAAATAGCTAGCTTTATAAGTCTTTACTACTAGTCTTTAGAATATTGAGAAAACCCTCTATCTAAAGATATAGTTAACTATAATAGAAGTAACTAAGTTACTTCCTTTATACTTACGACTATATACCTTCTTATTTATTCTAAAGAAGGGAGATGAACTTCTATCTCTATAAGGTCTAGACGTAGACTATAAAATTAAACTAATTTCTAAAGATAATAGAAAGCTATTAGAAGTCTTATATAGACTTCTCTATAATATATCTAAAGATGAACTTCTAGTAATACGTAAAATGCTATATAAACTACTTAAGTAAGGGTTTATTTATATAAGTAACTCCTCTACTACGTTACTAGTCCTCTTTATATAGAAATCTAGGGGAGGATTAAGATTTTACGTAGACTACTACGCCCTAAATATACTAACTTATAAGAATTATTACCCTCTACCTTTTATATAGGAGACGCTAAATTAAATTAAATAAGTAAAGTAGTATATAAAGCTTAATATTATAGCCGCCTTTTATAAAATCTAGATTATTAAGGGCTAGGAATAGATAACTACTTTCCACACCTAGTTTAGGTTATACGAGTAGCTAGTTACTCCTTTTAGACTTGCTAACGCCCCTAGTATATTCTAGCGCTATATCAACTGGACGCTGCGCGAGTTTCTAGACGATTTCACTTCCGCTTACTTAGATAATATCCTAATCTACATAGATGGCTTAATATCCTAATATTATGACTACGTACGACAAGTAATTAAGCTGTAACGGCGCAGGCAAGACTACTCAGATCAGTATCGGCAGTAGTGTCACCTAGAGGCATATGGGAGTGCGTGGGACATCAAACGAGCCTTAATGTTACACGGGGTCTTTGGGTAATACTTTCCTAGTCTCGATCCGGGTTAGGGCGAGCTGGCATAACCAAGTATAGCCGCGCGATTATTTAGCTAGAGGTTTAGGTGGAAAAGAGTTATAGATATAACTAAATAAATAATAATTAATTCTATACTAAGATAGAATAACTAAGTATTAATCTATATAAGAGAAGAACTTATAATAAGTTAACTATAATAAGTGTAATAATAAAATCTAACCTATTTTTATACTTATTACCTTCTAGTCCTACTATCCCGTCTATCCTATCTTAGTGGGAGGTTTAGGATAGCACTACTATCCCTTTATATACTACTATCTAGGATGGTTAGTCTTAGTGGGATAGTATATTACGTGACTATAAGCCCCGTAATACCTTTTATTCTTCTAATATAGACGTAGTTAGTCCTTAACCTTATTCTCCCTATTAAAGAGAGAATCCTTCTTTATTACTTATAATATTATCCCCCTCTTAGGCCTATCGTCCTAATACCCTAGATTATTATTTCCCTATACTATTTTGTTAAAGGCGTGGGCTATATATAAGGTTAATAGGCCCTAGGCTATTATATCTATCCCTTCCCTCCAGCCTTCCTAACTATACCTAAGGTCCCGTCTTCCCGTGCCTAAGCTCGTGCTTAAAAGTTGAACGAAGAGGGTTATTCCCGTACTAATCGTGTAGTAGAGTAGGAAAATAAGATAACTTCTTATTATACTCTTATTATACGGAGAAAATCCTTTATTATTCTATAAATATTATAACTAGCTATTACGCTAGTTATATTTCTATAAAAGCTAAGTATAGTTTATTTATTTTTAAAGAAGAGTAGGAAAAGGTTTAATAGGAGCGTAAGGAGAAGGAACTTAAGATTACTTATACTAAAGAAGCTACTATACGCCTCTATTATAAGCTCTTAAAGATAAAATCCTATAAGTATTTTTTTACTTATTACGATCTTACTATTCTTAAGTTCTAGAATCGTGCGAAAGAGAAGGCTAAGGGGAGCTCTACCCTTAGTATAAATTTTCTATTAACTAGACTATTACTATCTAGACCCTTAATTAACCTAGGCTAGTTATAGGCTAATTACTTTTTTCTTTTAATTCTTTATCTCTTAATTACTACCTTTCCTATAAGAATCTAGTTCTCGCTTCTATAGATACTTCTTATAGTACTTACGTACTAGTAACTTATAGTTTATTAGGTTTCCTTTAGGTTCCTAAGTATTATAGCTCTCTAGCTATTCTTACTACTTAACTAAGTACTTCTACTAACTACTAATTTTCTATAGGTCCTTAATTTCCTTAACTATATACTCATCGTCTTTAAGCTCTATATCTTCTACTAGCTTAATATTTTAGGGTGCTAATTCTAATAGTTTCTTATAGAAGACGTTATATATACGTATACCTACTAGTAGCTATAGTTTATAGTTTATTAGGCCTATTATCTTTAGGATTTTAAAAGGTCCTAATTAGAGATTATCTAGTTTCTTATATAGCTATTTAGTCTTTAAATTTTATTATAATAAGAATATTTTATCCCCTTCCTTAGAAGTTAGTCTCTTAATCTTTTACTTATTTATAGCTTTAGACGTTATAAGGTTCCTATAAGTAATATTCTTACTTAATTCTTTATATAATTTATATATTAGTTAAGCTTTATTTTCTACTCTAACTATAATACTTTTAATATCCTTTAGATCTTAATAAGTGACTAGCTTATATCTATAATTTATATAGTATAGTGAGTACTTTATAGTCACTAATTTTAAGCTATTATATACTAATTATACTCTTAGTAGGAGTTTAACCTAGTTATCTTATAGCTTATTAATATATAATTATAAGTATTATTCTAGTGTTTAATTCGTTCTTTCTATTTATCTATTAGTTTTAGGGTAGAAGCTTATTAAAAGCTTTCTTTTTATTCCTATTTTTACTAAGAATATTAACTAATACTTTAATATAAATAGCTTATCCCTATCTATTATAAATTCTCAAGTATTTTATCTAAGTAATATAGAATTCGTTTTTCTTAATATCTATTTAGAGTCTTACTTATTATAACCTTTCTAGAACCTTATATATATACTAGATATATTCTAACTCTAACTTAGAGTAGATTAGAATATTATCTAGATAGGCTATATAGAAGTTATCTAGGTAATTAATTAGTATATTATTTATATACTACTAATAGGTTACTAGACTATTATATAGTCTAAAAGGTAGTACCTTAGTCTTATATATTCTATAATAAGTATAGAATATAGTATACTTCTTAGAGTTAGAGTCTATTTAGATCTTATTAAAAGCCATGTATATATTAAGCTTAGTAAAGATCTTAGCCTTATAAAAATAAGTAAGTAGCTTATTAATATATAGGATTAGATAACGTGGTTCACAAGTGAGCGGCCACCCTAAGTGAGTGGCCACCTCCCTACTAGCGCGACGACTTCAATACATTATTATAGATTTTTAATATAGTTAATAAACTATTATAATATACTAAATTAATTACTAGAATCACCACTATTACTTATATTATCTATCTTAACTACGTAGGTACGAGCGTTATATCTAGTCTACTTATAACGCCCGCATCGCCTCTCTCCTCACACTCTCTTCGACGCACTCTCCCCACCACCACGACTACTACCTATCTATTTAGCTAATACTTCTTACACGTCGCCTATAGTAAGAGTCTCGTCTATCTATACGTATCGTCTCTTATAGCTCTTACGCTTATTTACTATATCTAGAGCCTCTTAAAGAGTAGCTACTTCCTCCCTTATAAGCGTCATCTTATATGCGATTTACTAAGCTTCTTTACTTAACTACGCGACCTTTTTATTAAGAGAGCTTATAGAAGATCTAGGGCGGTTTCTTACTCTCTATTAAATAAGAGTACTTTAAGCCTCAACTTCGCGCGCGTTACGTGGTGTCTAAGCCTCCTAGATAGCTGCCCATTGCGGTGACTGTTTTAGTGTCTGCACTACCACATTAAGCTTTGATAGCACAGCCTATAGGTTATGTGGGACTAGCCTAGCGGCTCTAAAGCCAGCTTAAATATTCTCCTTCGTAATAGACTGCTTAAAAGTAGTCTTAAAGGCTAGTAGGAAGGTCTCCTTACTAATATAGTTAGTGTGGTTGCGTGCTAAGCCTAAAATAGCGTCGCCATACTTGCGCTTCAACGGCGCGAAGTAGGCTACATTAAGAGGCTATAATAGATAAGATAAGTACGTAGGTATATAGAGAAGAATAATATTCTTCTCCTTATAAAGATCTTAAAAATCGACTAAGTAGTGGCTCTTATAGCTATCGATAATAAGTAGTTAATACCTACCTATAGTATACCTCTTTATATAGATATTAAAGTGCTCTAACTACGTAAGAGTAAGCTAGTTATTTGTCTAGCTATTAGGACTAACTTTAATTACCTAGTTAGTAGGTAGGTTCTTAAACTAGATATTAATAAGCACCTTGCCTACAAAGATAATAAAGGGTGGTAGCTAGCGACCTAACGCGCCCACGCCTTAGATTATAGTAACCTACTATTAGTTGCCTAACTATATCTACTTCTTTTTACTATATCCTTCTAAGGCTATAATAACTAACTATAATAAACTTTTACCTATTATAAAGCTAGTTTCGTTAAAGTTATAGATATTATTATCTATAATACCCTACTTCTACTTTATTATCTTAACTAGATTAAACTAGCGCTAGATAGCTACTAGGTCTTTATAGATAGCTCGCTAGTAATTATAAGGATAGCTCTAGCGTGTACGGAGCTTAGGGGTTCGCTTAATAAAGTTATTAATCTAGTTCTTACTAATAGGGTTGCCCTCCTACTTATATAATAGTTTATTAGCTATTACGCGAATATTAGCCTTTATAGGCGTAAATCCTCTTATAGACTCTTTAAGAACACGCCTAACTATAGCCTCCTCTTCTAGCTTATTAAGGCGCTTTACCTTTAGCTTGTAGTCGCGTCGAGGGCGTATTCTAACGCGTTACTATCGAATTATTATTCAAGAGACGTTATATGTCTCTATAGCACGTTTTATACTTTAAATATATTAGAATTTAATATTAAAAAAAGTAAGTTAAATATCTAATTTATTAGAAATTAATTAGGCAGTATGTGGTTGAGACATGTCGCGTTGTAGTGTTGACGGTAGCGCGCTAGTAGGGAGGTGGCTATTCACTTAGGGTGGCCGCTCACTTGTGAACCACGTTATATATTTTTATTAATAATAATATTAAGTTTATACTAATTTATATAGATATATAGGTCTCTATTTAGCTTCTAAACATAAAGGACTAGGGAGGTAAAGAGGCTATAGCTTAGAGAAAAGTATCCTTTCTAGAGATTCTCTATAATAAATACTTTAGTTACCTAAAGCTCTTCTATACTCTATTTATATAGAGAACTAAATTAATTTAGTAGAGATTTAGTAAGAATAATCTTATAATTATATAGATAGTATTTAGAAAGCTAATTAGTAGTAGTCTTACTAAATATATCTTAATATAGATAATAGATAGATAGAAGTTAGTTCTAAACTATCTTAGTATTATTAGAATTATCTTTAAACTATTAATTTTTAAGAATCTAGTTCATTTTATAAATATTTATTATAAAAAACTTATTTTCTTTATATTCTATAGTATAGTAAAAAGTATTAGCTAAGATAAGTAAAATATAGAGAGAAGAAGATAAAGAAAATAGAGAAGGTTTAAATTAAATTTATTTCAGGGTAGTATTAGATATAGGAGGAGGAGAAGAGAGATAGACTTTAGATAGATAAAGGAGTCTATAGATTCTTTAAATACTAGCTATAGTAGGACTATTTCTTCTCTAATAGTTATTCTTCTCCTAGAGAGTATTATATCTCTTAATATTCTTCTTAACTTTAGTATTAATAAATATTTATTTTAACTATACTAAAATAGGTTAAGTAGGCTTATAGATTATAAAATACTTAGCTAGCTATATAATTTAGTTCTAAACTATATCTAATTAAAGCTAGAAGTAGTATAATTACTTAATTTTAATAATATAGTTTTATAATTCTAAATCTATAAAAATAAATAGATAATTATAGATCTAATAATTATTAATAGAGAGATATAGCTAAATATATTAATTAATTTTTAATTAAATCTAATTTTAAAATCCTTTAATTATAATTTTAAAAAATAGTCTTTAGATAAAAATCTAAAGTAAACTAGAGATAGTATAAGTAATAGTAAAATTTAAAAATAAAAACTCTTAGACTCTAATACTAACTAGTAAATATAAGCTAATACTAAAGCCCTTTAAATAGAGAATAGTGGGAACTTAGAAATACTTTCCTCTAAATAAGTATAATAAATTAATCTTAGCTAGGTTATACTTATATATACCTAGAGTAGAGAGTTTTCTTAG